>QVNZ01014085.1:0-63980 GCA_014825645.1 Pseudomyrmex dendroicus
AATCAAGATCAGAAAAATCTACTTGCTATGTCCAGTTTTACAAAAGTGCTCGTAAATATCATATATCATGTTTTTAAGAAAAGCTATTTCGTACACGTTACTAACACACACAATAGTAGGAACTTACAATATAAAGAAGAATATTTTCCAAGATTAAGTAAGCAAAATAATAACAGTTTGACAACTAATCTCGTGTCACAACTAGCCCCGGTCTCCCCTAAGGCTGTAGGAGTAGAGAGTAAACTATTTTTCGGTGAAGTAAAAACGGGAATAACGAAATGAGCAATTCTCATTTTGCACTGCCTACTGTTAACCAATGAAAGACGCGAAATAATTACTTATATAGACAAAAATGAAATAAATCCAATAATCTTACTTCTTATTCTATACCGTCTACTTCTATTGTAAACGACCCTTTATCTGTACAATCGCGTCTGTGCGAAGCGGCGCGAATCGGTCATTCCGAATTCGATCGCAACTCAGCGCGTACGAACAACAACGATTAGTCGTCAGCTTATCAGCGGAATTGATGCGCGGACTTACTTTAGTTATCGATATTTCAAGCTTGTGCGAGTCATTACTGCTTAAACATGCGAGACTGTTGGATTTCAAGCAATTTTTGTGCTTGACAAAAAAAGAAATAAATAAAAATAGTGAAATTCTGAAAACTAGTGAAAATTAATTGAAGAATCGATTAAGTCAATGTTTGTTTTCTCTCTTAATAATAACTTTCTTTATCTCTCTCTCTCTCTCTCTCTCTCTTTGTCTCTCTCTCTCTTTGAAAGAGATCTTTAACTTGATATTTTTCTTGACTTCAAAATCGACCGCAGAACGTGCATTGCAAAAAAAAAACAGAACCGCCTGTGTGTTGCACACACACACACACATATACACATACATCTGAATACGTTATGATGTCGACGCTGATGTCGAATTCACGATCATACGAATCATTTCTCATTCACAACGTTGTGTACCTGGAGTTGTAAAACGTGAGCATAGAGAACGAATAAAAACAAAAAAAAACAAAATATGTCGGAACGATGTCGGCTCAGCGTGGGAGGTGAAACTGGTTCACCGAAGAAGCTGCTGTTGCTGCTGGTCAACTGGTCGCTACGTTATCTCGTTATTGTGCAGATCACTTTCTTGATCAAAAGAGAAGAGAGGAGAGAGAGATAGAGAGAGGCAAAGGAGAGGGAAAGAAGCGAAGCAAAAGGGGACTAAAGATAATTTCTTATCCGGTCACGAGCGCTAATAATATATACAATTTCGTTAAAATAGAGTTGTTCTCTTTACATAGTTGCGTTATCTGTATATTCGACTGTTATTTAAAAAATACGTGATACGAAATAAGAGTTCTGAAAATGTTCATATCAAGAAACTTTCATAATTGAATAATAGCCAAAAAGATATTAATAAGAAACAATATCAGCATAATAAAGAAATAATTACTACAGCAACTAATATCAAATATGCAACTATTTATCAATTTAAATTTAAATTCTATTTTTATTCGGATTGTGGATTTAAAAATATATTATTTATATTATATAGCACAACACGCAACATATATTTTTTTTTATTGTATATAAAGGATTCGGAAGATTTTTTCCTTTTTTTTCTATCAATCTTCATAAGTTCTTAGTATTTTGTCGAAATTCTGTGGTATTATTTACATCGAGACGCGACGCGTCGCAGATATAATTTGATCGTAGTCTCCGCAAAATTATTTCGAGCGAGTGTATTCGCAATTGACGAGCCTGTAGGTGCGGAAATGTTAAGTAAAATATCTTGTTGAAACGAGCCACACGCATATAGCAAAAACATATAGAGAAAGACGATGACAAGAGAGAGAAAGAGAGAAAGAGGGAGAGAGAGAGAGAGAGCGAGTAACAAAAACAAAGCGAACGCAGGCACCAAGGCAACGCACAATGGTGCATCGACTCGCCAAAACTCGCGCCGTGCCGGTCGACCAATGCGCAGAAACACGCGCGCTTCGTGTGTCTCTCCACGAAACAGTGAATACTTTTGCCACCCCCGCTCATATTGCATCCCTTTCTGCCGCGCCACCCGGTATATTGATCGTTCCCCGAGCGAAAATCGATCGGCAAAGCACCGAATTTCAGAGAGGAAATATTCCGTCCGCCCGGAGACTCGTTCCGCATTTTGCTTGACATTTCTCGAAATTGCGATTGCAAAGTTAGTTTAGTTCAGTCTAGTTTTTGGTTTTCATTTAGTTTTGTGTTTAGTTTGAAGCTTGCTTTATCGCGACAAGTGTTGAGAGCCTGTTAACCGAAAAAAAAGTTTCCCAATAATTGTGCGCATATGTACAAGTTCAAATAAATAAATAGTCTTCGGACTTTATTTGATTTTTATCATTAAAAGTTTAAATTAACTTTTTATTTGTGCTAGAATGTTTTAATGCTTTTTTTTAAATTTTCATTATTTGAGCATATTTACACCAACTTTATACTAAATTACTATTAAGAAGATTGGAATTTGTAATTTTTACTTTCACATGTGTAATGCGTGACATCTGTGTAATAGAGGGTAAAGCTACAATGGCGGGAAATTTCAAAATATAGTCATAGTCGGTTAAAACGCACGCAAATAAATTACATATTTTAAACATTAAAGAAGCACTTATTTTTGTTAATTAGTTTATTTTTATTGACATTTTTATAGTCAATCTCTGAGATTCTGTACTAATTTATTGCTCAATCTTCCGCAATCGATTAGTTCGAAATTTAAAAAATAGTTTAAAAAATAGATACGACACACAATTCAAGAGGGAGATTTGCAAATTCTTCTCGCAATATCGCGTTGTATCTAAAACCAACAAATTATCCCTAAAATCGCTAACTGTTACGATTTTCTGTTCGCGGGGTTCACAAACCCCCAGTTGTAGTTTTGCCCCCCGAACCCCTTGTCGTGGAGCGCGCGCGGAGTCGGACTGAGCGAGAAGCACCTCGCTCCAGGATGGATGGAAGGAAGATCAGGTGCCGTGGTTGTCCTGGCAACCGGCATTGATCCTTCCCCTCTTGTTCTACCGCCCTGCGTTCTCCTCCTACTCACTCGCCCCGTTATTGCTGCGTCTCTCTCTCTCTCTCTCCTGTCCTCTCTATCGCCTCCCCTGTCCTCCTCTCATTCTCTAATGCACTCGGGCACATACATACACATATATATATATATATATTTTACACACACCAATACATATACACGCGAATACCGATCATTCCTCTCGCTTGTTCTAGTGGCAACCCTCGACCCTTTGATTTCCTGTTCTCTTTTTTTTTCTCTCTCTCTCTCTCTCGTTAGGCTTTTCTCCTTCTCTTTATCTTTTCCGGATTTGAATATTCAAATTTGGCGTGTATTAGTAAATACACCGAGAACAACTTTGTTGTGCTTATCTTTATGATGATTTGTTTTTTATTTTCCTTTGTGTTTTTCTTTCTCTTCGATAAATCATCTCTGCGGTTGCGAAGAGTAAATTTCAGTTTTTTCGCAACAGCTTTAAAATTTCTATATTAATGTTTATATTTAAAAACATCGTATAAAAACATCGTATAAAAAAAAAGATAATAGAAATCATATGGTGGTAATTAACTCTAGTTGTGAAAGTAATTTTTCACGACAGGATGAATGTGCACAGTAATAATTATGTTATATCATTTTTTGTTAAGTGAGAAATATTCATTATTATCATCTTAAGTAACAAAAAAATTAATAACATAATCTGCTTATTATCATTACACACTTCTTCAGTCTCAAGTAGTATGTCATGTGAAATGTCATGTGAATGTCATGTTTCTTATGAGTATTTAATTTTTCAAATTTTATAATTCTCTGTTAAAATACATTTTATTAAAAACTACATTAAGCAGTAAGATAATTATATTAGGTTAGGTTATGTTAAAAGATATGTGCGTTTTCTCTCAGTTTTTCGATAATTAGAAACAGAAACAAAGGAAGAAAAGTTATGTTTTCTTTTCTTTATATGGTTTATCTGTCCTTGCCTCTTTCAGTTTGCATCTCTTTTTTCGACTCCTCTCATTTTTGTCCAAAAGACTGTCAATCACATCTCATCTCTGTCACTCGACCAATGAGGCGCACGGCTGAGGAAGATTGAACCAAGCGAGATAGAGAGAAAAAAAGAGAACGAGAAACGTGTAGGTAGGTTTAGGGTTGAAAGAGAGAAGACTGAGTTAGTTGCGAGGGAGAAAGAGAGAAAGCAACGAGAGGTGGGAAAAGAGAAGCGAGAAGGGGTATTCGCTGAAGGGGGTAGAACTGGTCGTGAACAGAGCGGTTGCTAGGCAACCGATATTGTTCCCATTGTTGCGGGCATAGCGTAAATATTTGAGGCGAACTCGAGAGTCACAATACTATCCCCTCCTTGCTTTCTTCCTTTCTTTGGTGTTTCCTTCTTTCTCATTTTTCCGAAAGTTGCCAAGATGATCTCGTAAATTCTCGAAAGCTCCTAATGGTATGTCCTTTGTAAATCACACATTAAGGATCCTCTCTTTTACTTCTTTTTGGTTTTGTCAAAAATCTTAATCACTGTTGTCATAATAAGTTATACATAAGACTAATTGGCACGAGACATTATCGTGTCTCTCTACTATTTTATATTTAATTTATTTGATTAATTTAACACTTGCAAAAAATTTTAAAATAGTATTTTCATCCAGGAATTTAAATATTTGATTATATTAAATATTTCAATAAAATGTGCTAATACTAATCTGACAAATACAAAAAAAAAAAAATTTCTTTATTTTACTATTAATTGCAATCAATAGACAAGAAATCTTGATTTACTTTCTAGGATCTGCGCACAACTCTTGAATGAAAGTGCACAGTTTCGTGAGCGTCACCAGCGAGGAAAAAGAGAGAAAGAGAGAGAGAGAGAGAGAGAGAAAACAGTGCAGGGGGCGAATGTTTGTTTATAGGCATTTATTTCGGCGGTCCCGCGGGGACATGTAAACGTACATATGCATGTCGTTGACCAACACTGCTGACCTCGCGGTCGTGGGTCAACCTTGCCGCGGTTACGGCACATTACGGACGCGGATCGTCAGTTTTCCCACAAAGAGTGCGGAGAAACTCTCGTTCTCCGACATCTATATATGTCTAAATAATCATTTTGAAATATCCGATAAGCAAGGTTTTCGAAAGAAGACTTAAAGATTAAATAATATTATAAAAGATTAAATATTATGTGATTAAATATTATGTAAATGTTTTATTCTTCCTCGATTTTTTTATACAAGGAAATTAATTAAAAACAAATTTATTCTTATTTTAATTAATTCTTATTTTAAATTTTAATTAAATTACAGTTAATTAGTAATTATTTTACTTAGCAACGAATTAATTAGCAACGAATATGGAAGAAGTACAGTTAGTTTTTTATGTTGGTGTACCATCTCCCGTTGTTCGAGTTTTCCACTTTTTTCCTCGCGCAAGCATCGCGACACTTTTTTGATACATCGCGATATTCTCGAGAGAACTTCGAATTAGGAATGGTCAGTTACACGAGAAATCAAGTCTCATCCCCCTTTTCTCGAGTCACCCCAGCGGCTTCACACGTGGTGACGTCCGCCTCTGGGACATGCTATTGACGCGCGGCGCCGGGACGCCTCGTGCACGCTCAACTCGTACCCCCACGTCAACTCTCCATTCTTCCCTTCCCTTTCCTGTTCTCGTTATTCTCCAAGTGCGTCTATGCGCACCGTTATATATTATTATCGATTTATTACAGAGAATTAAATGAGAGAAAGATCGAAGAGAGACTAGCTGTTGACAGTCTTATTTTCTCTGCTTTGTGAGAAAAAAATTAAAAATAGAAATTCTCTCTCATCATATATGTGTATTTATAGAATATTTTTTATTAGTTTTTTTTTTTTTTACAATAAAATGAAGAGAAATGAAAGCGCAGCAGTTTCACAGCTGTACAAACAAGATATCTAACGGACACACAAACTCGCGAGAGCGTTTTGCATCGGTTTTTCTGCGGTTTTTCGAAGATTTCGCACAACACGTTCCTTCTGGCGCTCTGGCCTCGTTGTCTCTAAAATTGATGCGGTTTCGACATCGTTCCATCTAACAATGGCCGTGTTGTGAAACTTTCGCAACACGCGGCGTAGTCGGTCGAGCTACGGCCGAGCCGAGGTCTCAGGATGATTTTGCAACTGCCACGCGAGTTTGTTCGTTCGTTCGTTCGTTCTACTTGCGTTCTACCTTACCGGTCGTCCTGGACTGAGCACTTTCACGTTCGAGAAAAAGCACTGACCACCGCATGCAACCACGATCACTTCGTGATCGAAAAGACGACAAATCTCTATTGTGAAATACAGAAATAGATCGAATTTTTTTTTTTTTTTTTTTTTTTTTTTTTGCTTATTAAAAAAAGAAAGAAAATTGAATGTCGCGATAGATGAAGCTCTTATATTTTAACCTATATTTTAACTTTTACACCTTGACATTCGACAACAAAGGTTAGTATTTTCTCTTAAGCTCGATATTACGCGCGAGAAAGAGGAATATTTTTCATTGAGAGTTTCAAATCCTCATAAAACGGCCGAAGGATAATATGGTCGGCATGTCCGCTTATATCTCCACCTACAGAGGTCGCTCGGCTGACGAGAAATGTGGGTCAGCCCTCGTTTCTCCTTGGAAGGCTTGTACGTCATGAATAAATAGACATTTTGTGTGCCGCGCTTTTGAACGTAACGCAATATGAAAAAAATCATGGAAGATAAAAAGATGATGTGCGAAATAAAATAAAAACGATTAAAAAAGAAGAAAATAAGAATTGAAGAAATATCTCAAATTTTTTCAAAACTTTTCCATAAAAAATGTATAATTGAATATTTTACTTTAAAGACAACACCGAAAATTTTTCAACAGTCAACTCTAAAAAAAAAAAAAAAAAAACAATTGCTTTTACCCTCCGTAATGTCATGACGAGAGTGACGTCACGGCAGGAACGGCCGTGATGACGGCCGTCCATCCACGCAATGTGCAGGTGTATCACATTCGCGTGCAAGGTACATATATGTGCAGAGGTATGACGAATCGCCGCGGAATTTTCAGCCCGCGTCACTTTGTCGTCGCGACGCGTGGCGTCGCGTTGACGTCATCGCAAAGCGTTACATGTCTAATGATTGGCCTAAATGTATCAGTCAATGATATATAATACAAACGTAATACCTAATCATTTTCTCAGTAGTAAGACAATTTCTTTTTCTGAAAATTATTTTACATTTGAAGAAGAGACTGTTTTGTAAAACTCAGACATTATCGCAATGTAAAGAAGACGAGAAATAACAGTGACCGAGGAAGAGCGAGGAGATTTGTCTGACCTCGCTATTACGGTCCCGTTAACCAGGAGTTCGTCTCTTGCCCTGCCTTTACTTCGCTAGGATCTCTCACCGCTTTCCTTTTCTCCTTAGACATCCGCTAAAAGTCATGACTGCTCGTAACCACTTGCTTCGAAAGATAAAGACATATCCGAGAAGGTTTAAATTCCGAAAATAAAGTCATAAAATATTTAAGATATCTCGGTGTCATTTTGCTTTCAAAGGATTAAACAATTTCATATCGAAAGATCGCCCGTAAAGAATCGTGATTTATCATCATTCTTTTTTTTTTATCAAATTTCAAAAAACATCCGAGAGAAATCCGAGAGACCACAAAATTAAAATACAAACTTTTTAAAATATTCAAACATCTGTCCACAATTTTGTAACCTACCCTAATTTCAACAAATTGGAAGTCCTAACACTCGTAGGAAATTTGATTTTCTGAAATTCCACAGCTTCTATTCGAGCAGATTTGAAAGTCTAATTTAACGCTCGGACCTGTAAATTCTTTAATTTCAAAAAACTTTTTAATTCTTTAACGCTCTGATTTCAAAACTTAAAAAAAAATAGATTCCAAAACTCCGCTCAAATGTGTGTTTTCGTTTCGAAAAATTCGCAAGTTAACAAATTTGAAGAGTAATAACAAATTTACACAACATCTAGTATAAATGTCGGAAATTCGAGAAGATTTCGAGAAAAATATCTTAGAAACTACGAACACGCGAAGTCAAAATCCTCCCAATCTACCAAGACCTAGATTCGACAAATATTTAGATGCGCAAATTTAAACGACCCGAAATCCTAGCTACCAGAGGTCCCGGAGAGAGAGAAAGAGAAAGAGAGAGAGAGAGAGAGAGAGAGAGAGACAGAGAGAGAAAACGAGCGAATCCACAAGGGTACGTTGTACTCTCGGGTGAATGTGTGAGTCGATTGTGTACCGTGACACACGTAATAATACCTCCTCGCCCGTTATCTTCCTACACCTCCTTCCTGCACCTCCCCTCGCTATACGCTTCCCCATCTCTTTGTTTCTCCTATCCCGTCAGCCCTGTGTAACGTCGACGTCCTCCGGTGCACATTCCGCACCCGCAGCTGTGGACCGCGAATTGAATGAGCGCGCCAGTAGTCCTCGTATTGGACATGCAATCAGCGCACGAGGATACCGTGTCATTTGGATCTACAACCGCGTGTGTCATTCGAGTTTACAACAACCGGCCGAGTTTCGAGATTTCAAATATTGCAGAATCTCGCGAATTCGAAGAGTTTCAGACATTTCATAATTCCGAGCACGAAGATTTCATTCTCGACATCTGGATCTAAAAGAAAAGTTTATGAAAAATGTCCACATGTAAAAAAGATTCTTTAGATTTTATCTTGAAAATTTAGAAAAAACGCAGAAACCTCAAAATTTGATCGTGAAATTCGATCAATGAGTCGTGAAAGTTGCCTAGTTATTTTTTGCGGAATGACCTCTTGACGCGGTTAGCAATGCGTTGTCGTGGCGATTGTTACGGCACTGAAATGCTATAGTATTACGGGAGGCAGCGAGTCCACGGTATGTATATATGCACGTGGACTGCTATAGCGCTGCACTGCGGTGGGATCGATTCGGCCGGAGGTAGGCGGAACCACCCCCGAGGGCCGCCCATCCCCATTTACAAGCCTCAATATACACCCCCGCGGCGCTTCTCGTCCGTGTACGTCCGTCTCCTTTGCACTCCCGCGAAATATCTCTCGCGATCTCTCTCTTTTCTTTTTTCCTCTCTCGTCATCCCTCCCTCTGTCCGCCCGCCAACCCTTCCTTCTCTTCCTGCGACCCTCGACATCGTCGCATCGTGTTGCTTTCTTGTTAGAGGGGAAGGAAAGAGCAGATTTCTCGCCATCCTTACCTACGGAATTTCTGATTTATTTTCTTCCCACGAGCAGAATTTCCGACTGGAAGAGTGTTTATTATGCAATCAGAATTTTTGCTAGGTGGAGATTTGTTTAACGCCCTTACACGTGCTTAAGTGGAGAACGCGGATTTGAAAATCTGTGTGAATATCATTACCGATTATTTAAAATCGTAAAATCGGACATGTATTCTATTATTTTTGTTCCAGTTATGTAAACAATATTATTATTTTATTTATCAAGTAAATATTAGGTTGTCGGAATAGTGTTAAATCTTTTTTGAGTTTTAATTGGAAGCTTTAGTTCAAATCTCTTTGTGACGATACAATCAAACTAAATATGCGCTATTTTGACGGATCTTTTGTTATCTTGTGAGTAGCGCCATTATTCCGTGGTGCCATTATTCGTTGTGGGATTTCTGCTTCACTATATATGTCGTCAAAAAATTTTTAAAACTCTTCCGACAACTTAATAAAAGATAGTATATTGAGCCAATAAATTGATCATTAAATATAAAAGGAACTTTTATTAATAACAAAATAAGAAACAATTAACACACCAACAGTGTCGCTTAAGCTTTGGAAACTCGCGAGCTATTTCTAAGCCGAGTGAATTTACGCAGTTCGAGTTGCGAAAGATGAATGTAACATATTCGAGGTATAGAATCCTCTCGTTTGTTACATGCAATTCCGCGTATATTTTGCGTCGCCAATGCGAAAGTGCATAGTTGTAACCGAGCGCGGTTCGATAAGGAATCGCCCCTTTCTTTCCTAATCAATTATGTGTTCGTAATTAAGATAATAAGATTTAAAACAACCGTTTCGGTCGGATCTAATTGCTAATCATCTTTCAATATTCTGGAAACAAGAACTAAAACTTTTTAATAAAACAAGGATTGACCTGAAAAAGTCCCGGGATGAAATTTGCAAATTCATGTAATTTAGCGAGAACGTAATCTCTATTTTGTGAGGTGTGAGCGCTTGTTTTCGCTCGTCGTATACGCCGTGCAGCTGCTTAGAAAACATCGGCCACGTGCAGCGCCGATATTAAGGACCACCTCGAAACGCTTACCCCTTTCACCGAGAGAACGAGAGCGGAATCACGAAGTACAGAGAGTGAGAGAGAAAGAGACAGACGAAAAGAGGGTGGAGAATGTACGAAGGCGACAGTTTGATCGGAGCCTGATACGGATTTTCGTGGGAAAAGAGAGGAGAGCGTTCAGGCTCCGTTAGTTTTCAGCAAAGCTGAGAAAAAAGAACGAAGATAGAGAGGGGTGGCTCGTATACATGTAGGGAAAGAAGATAAAAACGCTTCGGGTGAACGAAGGCGCGAGAGAGAGCCGAGATCAAAGCGGTTTTACGACACTGGCAGACGGTGCGATATTACTTCACCAACGCTTTCTACGTATTGGGAAAGCTCCCCGAGCTTTCTCTCCCATTCCTCCTTCACTCTTCTCGCACCCGTTTAATTATGTTTCGCTCCTCATCTTCCTCGCGCGCTCGTCTCCTTAATGCGTTATCTATTCCGCGGATGCGTTCGCGTGCGTTCGGATTTTTCTCCGGAAGATCTCACAATTTCCTGTTTCTAAAAAAAAGAAATCTATTTCGCGCAGAAGTCTCGCGCACTTTTTTAACTTATAACAAACGCTTTTATCTTTTGTTAGGACGAATTATTGAGAATTATTTGCACAAGAACGTTCAGTTATTTTCCGAATGACGGTAATTCATCAAAAAGCACCGATTATTATTTAATGTCGCGATACGTAGCTGTAATGTTTTTTTGTGTGTTTTTGTAAAATCTTACGAGAGACACGCACGATTCGCGGCAGATTTTTCAGCGGGAACACCCTGTAGAATAGTGGAACACGTCGCCGAGACATGTGTGCCGCGTGCCAGCCAATGTGCCCGACGAAGGAGAGTAGCGAGCAGCCGGCGATATGTGGGCCTCATCAAACACATGCACACATACACACATGTCGAAACACACACACACACGCGTACGTACAAACAGAAACGAGACGGTGTGGGTCGGCTCCGGCATAATAAGAGCGAGGGAACGGGATATAATACGGAGCCACCTCCGCTCCCAGTGGCCTCCCTGGAAGCTACGGAATGTACCGCCATCCTCCCTCGTCTTCGGCATCCCTCCGTCCGAAAGAGCCGTCTCTTCCTTCTTCCTTTCCTTCTTGCCTCCTTTCTCTGTCTTGTTCTGTGGACGATTCTGGGAACACGAGCGACGTAAACACGTTAGTATATCATTAGATGATCGAACATGGCAACACAATCGCAGTTGAATAACTTTTAAGAAAAAAAATTTGCAAGCGCGCTTTAAAAAATGCAAATACAAACAACTTGATTTGTTCTGAGTGAAATTTCTGTCACTGATATATTCTTAACCTGGAAAAAGTAAATTGTTACATTATTATATTCCTTATTCACATAAAAAAAAATTATATTTAAAATATTCTTTATTATATAAAATATAATAAATAAATTATATTTAAAATATTCTGTATTATATATATAAAATATAATAAATAAATTATATTTAAAATATTCTTTATTATATAAAATAAATAAATTATATTTAAAATATTCTTTATTTATTATATAAAATATATAATATTATATTATATATATATAAAGAAAAAATAAATATTAATTTTTATAAATATTTTATAAATATATATTATATATCAAGAATATTTTATTAAAAAAATTTTATTAAATATATGAAATTTATATATAAACATTTTAGAAATTATCACTCCAGCATATTATCGTCAATCAAGATAATATATCAATATAAATTAAATTATTATCTGAATTACGTTATGCACTATTCTTGCTGAATGACGCGTGATACGAGACAATGTGTCGTGGCAAGCAATTTAGAGGGGGAGATGACAACATCTTACTTTACAGAGAGAGAAAGAGAGAGAGAGAGAATAAACGGAGAAGATAAGAAGAATTAGGAGATAGCGTCACGCAAGATTCTACGCGACTGTAAATTGATGACGCAACGCGCTAAAAGAGAAAAGAGTTGCGGAGATCGCGATCCACGCCCGGTTCAATCGCTCGCTTGGATTGTCTTTAAATAGAAAGCAATTAATATCGGGCACGACAGCGCCCCAAGATGGCGCGAGGTAGATAAACAGAGGCAGAGCTGAATCGCGCGACTATCGACTAATCTATCGACTGTACACTGTGTGTTCCTTCTATTAATTCAAATAGATGGAATATCTTGGTTTTCAAGTCTCTCGAATCGGATAGATCACATTCACTTGTCGAAGTATGAAATATTCAAAATATCACGTTACCACAACGAACAAAGAATATTATTTTATTCGAAGTCGTTTTTAAGACAAGCTGCTTAACTTTTGCGACCTCTCGTTGCTTTCGTTCGTTCTGCGCGGAGTTTGCGTTATTTAAATGAAAAAAAAAAAAAAAACAACAACGCATCTTTCACATCTGGTAATTAAACTCAAAATCAAACAGTCATATTTAGTCCTAAACTCACAACGATGTGACTTCGCATCAGCGACGGATCAATATTCGCGCGAACACCGATCAATAATCCTGCGATATATTTTCCGCACTTATTTATCGCGTGCGCGTTCTCTCTAAAATTGTGCTGTTTAATCATTCCGTAAATTTTTCGCCACGGTTTGTAAATCGCTATTTTTACGAACGCCGAAACCACCCAGAATACTTTCTGCGCAAAATCTTAGGAAAAAAACAACCACCACTCATTTACTGAATTTCGCGGCTGCGATCTGATTTCTATCGCCATACACATTTTCAATCAAAATTTTCATCATCGCGTGTTATTGAAATTGATACCTACAGAGAATTAAATTCAAAATTGTGCAGTTGTGTGCGCATTTCGCATTGAAGAAACTTTGCGTTAACAGCGGATCAATACCCATGCGAACGCAAAATCAATAATCTCTTGAATACGATACTTGCTATTGATAAAAAAAAAAAAAAAAAAGAAAAAAAAAACATTAATTTAATTTTCTATTTGTATGCAAATAAAACATAAATCGTCGTTGTATTCTTGAGGAAAAATTTTAACTAAAATTTCGAAAGAGAAATTTATAGCTTCGCTGTCTTTTTAGTTTCGCACAGCACAGCGACAATTACGACGTTTGCCGCGCGCAAGCGCTACGTTCTCTCGTTCGTTGAACCGTTCGTGAGAGAGTCGCTCAAATGTATACGTACATGTGTGTGTGTGTGTGTGTGTGCGCTGCTGTTGTGCGTTGGACGGAAAGAAAAAAATATAGATTAGAGAGAGAGAGAGAGAGAGAGAGAGAGAGAAAGAAAGGAGAGAAAGGCATGAGAGTAAGAGAGAAAAAGGCATAGCTCGCTCAACAATACCGCGCCAATTCCGGTACCAATGCTATCTCCTAGACTTTGTATCTAGAAATATTTCCGCAGTAGATTTTCTATCCAGTTTTAGAAGAAAACGCTACTTTTCAAATCACTTTCACGTCGCGTAACTTCAGTTTTCCCGAACATGCTCCTTAATTATTTTCTCTAAAAAAAAAAAAAAAAAAAAAAATTTCATTCAAGTGTGTATCGGAGAACAACCTCGGCAGCCGATCAAATATCGCGGATTTATTGACAAGAATTCGCGTTTCTCCGCGCGAGCTGCGTTTATCGTGTGTCCCGCTTATGTCGGAGATTTTGTTATTGTTGTACACTTATTATCGGGTGTCCATTGTGTGTTTCACACACTTGTCTTTGTTTCCGGATGATTCCTGCTTTTGTGACCGTCAGAATTTATGAGGGACAAAAACATTGTGAAATTGTTCAATGCAGACATTCCATAGTGACTCCTTAATGAGGTGGTTATTCCACAAAGTATTGTTTTTAACTGTTAAATGTTGCTATTTAAAGTTACCGAATAATTATCGATTCGCTTATGACGGCTGTAGAGGCCGCAAATTATGTTTATGTATATCTTGCGAAACCAAACTTTTCCAATCAACTTATTTCAGCCAACTCTTTATCAGCGAAACAAGAAGCAACTAGGTTTCTACGTACATATATATATATGTACGCGTATTGGAATATTCAAGGTTTTAAGTTCCAATATGCCTTGCTTTTAAATTTACAGCAGAAAACTACTCTCTTCGCTAACACGTTTCCATTTTTATAACGCGAAAAAATCTGCAATTTTTCTTGCTCTCTCTTTTATTGTTTTTATCCTAATTATCCTTTATATTTATCGAAATTAAATATTAGCGAAGCGAGCGTATATAATATTATACTCATTAAACGTTATTCATGTAACAATCCGTACATTAACAACATCATAAACTCTTTTTCAAATATTTGTCATATATATGCATTATTCATTGTATCGATCAAACAGTTTGATTGAAATATTTATCTTCAAATGTGTTATTAAAATTATTTTATATATATATATTTTTTTGTAACTTTTAATATTTAATCTTCATAATTTTCCAATTATTTTTTCATGTGATCAAATATTATTTATTCTAGAATTCTCCATTGTCATTGTATTTAAGTATTGCTCCAATTCGCAGAGACAAATTGTTTCCGCTGTAAATTTACGAAATGACTTATACTTGTGTGATGCACAAAACTCGCGCAATTAGCGGATCGTAAATCGTGAATGAATAATGCTTTACTATGCGAATAAACTTTGCTTCTCTATGTTGATGCGCTATCGCTACACTTCATGCACTTCGCCTGCATCGAACTACTAGAAAATAAATATTTTATCATCGCACAATTGTCAGTTTTACATATATCAGTACATTTCTTTTTATTTTTTTATTATATTTTACCCGAAAAAAATCTTTGCTTGATATTTGTCGGCGTTGTCATTTTTTTTTCTTTTTTCTATTTTTCGGCTCTAGTTTTTTCCGCGATGCAATTCAAAAGTAAATTAATCCGAATCTCTCGTTGTCAAAGCGAAAACGCAAGGTAAAAGTTCCGACGTGTTATTAACAAAAAAGGAAACGCGGCAAAATTAAAAATACCATGCAAAACGTAAAGAAGAGCGAAAAGCTTGGTCCGCGCGCATCGCTGACTAATCTGATCTACCGGGTAGACTGTGAGAACCTCTGCGCGTTTCTCCCGTGGTGTGCTCTCTCTCTCTTTCTCTCTCTTTTTGTATGTGTGTGTTTGTGAGCGCGCGCGTGTATGTGTGCATGTGCGCGCAGCGCGGCTTTATTACGTATTCACCACCAACACATACGAGAGAATCGCACAGCTTCTCCGACGGGCGGGCGAATCGAGCCGAGCCGAGCCGAACTCTGTGAATCCGAGCGCGGCGCGGCGCGTCGTCGTTATCGTCGGCGTCGGCGTCGGCGCCGTTCGACGTTATCGACGACGCCGCCTCCGCTCACTCTGCCTCGAGCTGTCGAACGCGCCGCACGCTTCTCTTCTCTTCACATCACGCCAACTCAGTCTCCTCTGGCTCTCTTCGTCATCGTTATTGTTGTGCCTCCTCGTCGTCGTAGAACTTCGTCATTGACGTCACTTTCGGGTCGACGTCAGTTGCTTTTTTAGCTCGCCAGTTGTTTCTCTCCTTGTGCCGCAGATTGACGACGTTCCTTCTCTCAGTTCATCTTTCCAGATCCGATCGCTTTTCTCCACGTTTTCATCAGTCTTTGCCTCACCTCAGTTACTCCCCGAATTTTACCGTCGAAAGTTTTCCATTATCTCTCAATCCCGATCGATCGATCTCTCTCATCGAGTATTCCCTCAGAATCTCTCGGCTTGTGCGTCGGGGTCGAATCTCGCGGCTTGTGCGTCTCCCATGAGAGAGCCGACGAGTTGGTAGACTCTTCTTCTCTTTCGGTTAGACGTGTCCTTGAAGATCGCATCTCGCTCTTCGCGAATGTCGTCGTCGCGCTCGAACCGCACGTTGTCCTCCCCTGAGGACGTGTCTATCGCTCCGATGAGACCGTTCTGCCGGCAATTTGCGGGTCCTCGCGAGCGAGATGACGGTAGCCGGAGTCGCGATACGACCTAAGGCCCTCATAGTAACCTGAGCGAGGCGGCTCAGATCAGGCCAGATTGCTTGACGATAGACTCGAAGAAGAGCGAAAGTTGGACCGGAAGAAGGATCGCGCGATTTCAAGGTAAAAGTTCCGACGAAGAGATCTATTTGTAAACGGTTAAGGATTTTCCCGAATAAATCGAGGCAGAAAGGAAGTATATCCTGTTTTTTGCCCTTTCTCTCTCTCTCTTTCGTCCCCTTTTCTCCACCGGCCGGCTTTGAATCAATAATCTCCAGTGAAGATTATATATGTAGGTACTCTTGTAGTATCTTGTACTCGGGGGTTGATAAGGCAAACATGAAGAGAAGTTTCGGTGCGAATGGTGGTTCGTGTCACGTTTTGGGAAATTGATTTTCCTAGTTATCAATGTATTCTATCTTTCCATCGCTCTCTTCTGGGTCTACCTGGTGCGCGATATCAGTGCGCGGATTATTGATTTCTCCATTCTCTCTCTTTCTGGCTTGCTTATATTTTCAAAAAGAAAGAATACGCGATTGTCGTTTGAAATAACGTTGAAATCTGTCTCGAAAAACGGAGAAGAACTGGAAGTTATTTTAGTGTCTTCAGATTTTTTTTTAATTTGTTCTCTCCAAGTACTTTCCCTCCCTTCTGCTTATGCGATTTAAATATTACGTATACATTATTGCATAAAGCATTAATACCGTGACTATTGTTACATTTAATTTAATGATAATAAAAAATTTCTAGTAATTTTATTTTTTTTATCGAATTTTACGTGCGACAAATCAAAGTGCTGAAATCGAAATTAATCGATATCCGAGAACGAAGGACCGTTCTCTAATTGTGGAACTTAATTTGGTTCTTGTAGATGGCACAGTTGCCCGAGATGGAATCGCCTTCGGCCTGTCAAGAGTATCTCGTTGAGGCCCAAGAGGATTCCACCTCAGTGGATCTCGCAAGTACGTCGTCGACGACGATGACGACGATGACGACAACAACGACGACGATGACGACGACGACGACGACGACGGCAACGCCAGTAGAAGACGCCGCGCGTCAATCCGTCAATGGGGACTTGCGTGAGAATTCGGTGATGGTGCACGAGAGGGTAAACGAAAACTCGAAGAACGGAGAACTCGAGGAAAGACAATCCAGTGATAATCTTTGTTTAGAAAAAGAAGAAAAAGAAGAAAATGAAAAGGAAGAAGAGAAAAAAGAAGTGGAAGATAAGGTCAATGAAGACAAAGAAGATTCGGTAGAGAAACTTCTTCAGGAACCTAAGGAGTCGATAAAGACAGTCGGTCCTCAAACTCATGATCTTGACGACGAGGAAACCAGGCTTGAGGAACCAGTCTGCATTTCCAGGAAGAGATCGGTCGAAAGCGATTTTCTACCAATCGACGAGGAAGTGAAGAAAGTGGGTCTTGAGATTTCGGAAGAGCAGGCGATGCAGCTGAAAAACGACATCAGGAGGCTGTCGCCGGTGCTTGTAAGCACGCGGGAGAGAACGCTTGGCGAAATATCTTTGATTTCGGAATCATGTTCCTTCAAGGACGACATCGATGACAAAACAATGTCGAAGAACAGCAACGATAGTCACGACGAATTGTCGCAAGAGAACGAGATTCCGGTTACCAAGAACCGTGCGGAAAAAGATGTCGACGAAGCGAAACAGGAAGCGATTGCCAAGGTTACCGCGAGTTCTCCGGCAGAGTGCACAAGTTGCGACGGTGCACTCGAGATCATCTCGGATCGCGAAGAGAGAAAGACAGTTGAGTGCGACAGTCAAGAGAAGATATTCAATGTTGATTCTTCAGTGTCCTGCGACAGTTTCAAATCCACGGAATCGAATCAACACGACAACGTCAGTGATATCGGGAGCGCGCCTGACGTTTCGATTGAAAAGTGCGTCGACGAAACGACGAATAATGTAGTCTCGAGCCTCGTTTGTCGGCGTTTGTCGGTGGTGCTAAATCGCATCGACAACGTAGACGTGATAAAACCGAAAGAGGATGCCGTTGAAAAAGACTCAATGTATTCCGAAAGAAAAAGAAATCTTGAAGAGGAATACAGCTCGTCAGATAAGACTCCCTCGAAGAAACAGCGATGGCATAACGACACTTCGCCAATGACTAGATCAAGGACAAGCGAGCTGATGGAACCTGTCCGTAGTCCAAATAATCTGGTTTTGAAGAAGTGCAAAGTGGTGCTAGAACGAATCAGCGACGAAAAACAATCTCAATCGGTAAAAGCCGATGAAACCGGTACTACTTCGCAGAAACTCGAGAGAGAAGGATCCGCGCCGGTGTCCGTAATCGGCCAGTTGGAGGAAGACGAAGAGGTGGTGCTGGCGGATCCTTCGCTTTCTGGCGAACGAGATCAAGTGTTCAACGAACTGGACTCCTCGGAGACGATGCCAAGTTCACCGGAGGAGATGTCGGAACCAGCAATGGACGTCGTTGAGAGTGTCGACACAGAGACGGAAACTGAGACCGGCTCCGACAGTTCGGAGGTGTCGCCTATCGTGAACATTCGGGAATTGCGCGATGTCGACATAGCGTCCGATCAGTTGCCGTGTCCGGAAGCAGAACCGCTTTGCTGCGTGGAGGCGATGGCGCCGATTATGACAAGGCTGGAGACCGAGCGACCGGAAACTTACACCGAGGATTCCGCTGAGAGTTTGGCTCTGACAACTGGCGCCAGAGACGACGTTAGATCCGATGGGAGCGATTCCGGTCTAGGTAATGAAATTCCTGGTGATCCTGGTCCCACACCGGCCCCTGAAAGCGATTCCGAAACCTCTTTTCTCGATAGGCTGCCGGATGATATCCTCTCCGACAAAGAAAAAGGTGAGATTTACTTTTTTCTTCAAATTATCTCTCTAAAGTATTTCATTCATTCAGTATCTAATCAATTACTAAGGAATATTCGCATAAAGAATATGTTGTGTTTTATTCTTCTATTGAAAATATATTATTGCAAATTAAAAATAAAATGATCAGTTTCTATTATTATTATTAAATGAAGAATTGATAAATCTAGACAACCAATTACGAGAAGACCGGTTTCCTTTCTAAAAATCTGTTATTTTTAAATTACAAAAGTTCTAGGATTTGACAGCAATTTCCCATGCCAGTTCAATCTCGCAATTGGTCGAAACTCCGAGCGAGCAAGCGAGGAGAGCGCAACTCGATAAACCTCGCATTGATTGTCAACACGCGATATACTAGGTGTTCCAGAATCGATAGAATTCTAGATTATGAGACGCGTGATATTGTTTTTTGTTGATAAAAATTGATTAAAATCTTCTCAAACATAAAATATTCAGCAATCGACTCGTGCTAATAATTAAATCGTTAATAATTAATATTTCATTTCAGTAAAATTTACTTTGAATTAAAATTGTTGCTTCGCAATTTTTTTACCGACTAAAATTCAATTTAAAATTCAATTTAAACTTTTTTCACTTTTTTCATTTTGTAAAACAATGTTTTTATTATTTACATTTCTTTTTTCAGGCATGAACCAACTGGACAACTTCGCGACGTCGTCGGGCGCGACCGGGATACCGGAACAGCCGCCCATGACGAGTTTTCGACCACTGCCGGCTAAGAGCAACCTAAAGCGCAGATTGATCGACTGCATGGAGAATGATGAGTCCCGGAGCAACACCGAAGAGCCTATGAAGAAGAAGCGCAATATCCATTTCGACGCCGTAACTGTTTATTACTTTCCAAGGGCGCAGGGTTTTACCTGCGTACCTTCGCAGGTGAGAACAATTATGTACTGAGAAAATTAACATCTTTCTTCCCTTTCTTAAGATAAATAACTTTAAAAATTCTAGTTGGATTCGTGTAAAACACGATTGATCATCCTTGTTTCAGGGCGGCAGCACGCTCGGGATGAGCGCCACACACACACACGCCGAGAGATTCTCATTATCGGAACACGCCGCCGAACAGAGGCGAATTCATCGCGCCCGCTTGGCGCAGCTGCGCTCCGAGCGCAACTGCGCGATCAACTGCGTGACCGAAACGGCGTCCAGCTCGGAAGATCCGAGCGACGACACCGACGAGGAGCCGAGCGATAATGAGGATCTTGACATCGATAGCTACTACTTTTTGCAACCGGTGCCGACGTCGCAGCGTCGGGCGCTGCTTAGAGCGGCCGGTGTCAGAAGAATAGATGCCGTTGAGAAGGACGAATGTCGTGACATCCGGGCGAGCAGAGAGCACTGCGGATGTGGTTGTAAGGGATATTGCGATCCTGAAAGCTGTCCCTGCAGTCGAGCCAATGTCAAATGTCAGGTAAGTTGCGGAATTAATCTCGTCTAATGAGATTTATCTGATTGCAATCTCGAAACTGATATGATCTTTCGACTCAATTAACGATTTCCAGGTGGATCGACCTGGCTTTCCTTGCGGCTGCACGCGAGACGGTTGCGCGAATAGCTCCGGCAGGATCGAATTCAATCCTATACGAGTGCGAACGCATTTTATTCACACTCTAATGCGATTAGAATTGGAGAAGAAACAACGCGAGGAAGAGGGTAGCGGCGATCACGATCAGACGGACAATCAGGGCCAAAGCAATAGAAATGGATCATTGAGGAATATCGGTTCCCTCGGCTCTGTGATGGATACTGCCGGTAACGGCGATGTGTGTACAATTCCAGGACCTAGGAACGGAAATGGAGGCGGGGGTGGATTTACAACTCTGCACTACGAGACGAGTCATGACGGCGGCATAGTTACGGCCGGTTGCCAGCCGGAAGTGCCGGGTGCGCGAGAGGATAGTCTGGATTTGTACGCAATCAGTGACGATTGTTATCCGAGCGAAGACGCAGTAGACGGCAGCCAATCGATCGTACAGCGAAAGCTGCATCCAGAGTTCAGCCAAGCCTTCCAGAGCTTCTCGCCGAGTGGCACACAAAGCCCCGGTGGCAATGGTGGTATGAGCTTCCAGCAGTCTTCGTATCAGGATTACGGCTCGCCGTATGCGGGCCTCCCATCCACGTCGCGGGTGCCACAGTTTCAACAGTCCCAGTTCCAATCCTCGGCGCCGCCCAATCCGGCCGCATTTTCGCACTACGGACCGTACGCGGCCCAAAACACTGCAAGCGCCGGTCTTCAGAGTAACTGCGCCGCCCAGGTGCATCAGGTGCCACCCCCGGGTCAGCAGCAGCAGCAACACTCGTCTTACGAGACGGCGGTGTTCGCGCAAGATGACGCCACAAGTACCGCGCAGTACACGAATTTAACCAATTCGGTACAGCCGATGAATGCAAGTGTCGTGCAGCAGATGCAGAACAAGCTCGAGCCTTTCTCGGAACTGCTCAGCGGCAGATATTCGTACTACGGCGAGATGCACGAGCCGCAACAACATCACGGTACTTACGGTACTCACGGAACGACTTCGAAGATCGCGGAATTAGTCGAACCCGGCCAAGTTGTCGGCGAGCAACAGTCCGAGAACACGTCCGAGGATTGCGACGAAAACTTCGGCGAAATCATTAAGAAATCCATGGTGGAGACCGTATCTGCTTAGATAAGAGAGCTCTTTAAATTGGGTTAATCCTCACGATGAGCTCGGGGACGATAAAATTAATCGGTTCTCAGCGCTCGGAACCTCCGCTTCTTTCGAGTTTTTCGTCCAAGGAGCACACCCAAATAGAAAGCCCTTCGTCCAAGGCTGTACGAAATATATAAAAGATTTCACCGAGTACAAAAAGGTGCTCGTAAGTTTGGAGACTCGGTTTCTTCGAAGCCTGAGAAGGTTGGAAACCTTTGAATTTTGTCGCGATGGACCTCGGAACTTCTTTCGAAGATAATTCAGACGAAGGCTTCCGGAGGTTGTTGTTGGCGGTCTTCACCTCTCCGCGCGACAAATAACGGGTGAACGCAACGCCCTCCGAAGGAGAAGGAAGGTCTCCTGGGGCCAGAACATCAGACTGACAGCAGATCTCGCGCGACAGGAGGTCGTCGTTTTAGGAAATTTTACGGCTATCACGTATGCGTCCGCCCGGGATGGAGAGTCTCGTGACGTTATCGTTTTGGCGTCCTCTCTTCGATTTATATGGATCGATATAGTATAGTTTGATGGGTCAGCCAGCTCCACGACTTGGAAAGATCAGTAGAATCTTTATATAGCAATCGAAAGAGAATTTGTAGTAAAAATGAAAGAAATGTGATTCTAGAGATCGTGGAGTTAAATGACTTGATTTAGGGTGACGATGACGTGATTAAGCAAGACGGAGGATCTGAGTCCGATCGGAGAAAACGGATAGATAAGATTCCGTGGATCTTGAGTCTTCGTCGGGATTTCTTTCAAGATTGATCCGCGAGCAATTTTATCAGAAGAGATTTAAAAAACGAGGTTGTGACCAAGAAATAACATGGGATCAGCTTTAGATTGCAGTTTAATAATACCTAACTTTAATACCTTAAGCATAAGGCCAATCGACCGGAAGCGGGTCGCGTGTCTTTTTAAAAAAGCTTCGAATGTTGTTGGGGTGGGCGAATGCGTTCGCGAATGTAATGCAGTTGACTTGAGATGAGTCTACGCTTGCTCTAAATTCGAGAGAACCGCTCTTTAAATGTTACGACTAGTATATAACTGTATTTTATACTTTATATACATATATATGTATTGTTATTGCATTTTTCTCTTTTACATAATTAAGCTTTACATATTTTTGGGGGGAGGGGGGTTTCTTATTTTGAAGAAAGCGTGTAAGTTCAGATGAAGTTGATAAGCTGGTGATTTTTCTTTTTTAGATTCTTTCTCCCTCGTTATCTTGTAAGAGCTGTTCTCCAACAATGGATGCTCGTCGTCACACTGTTTAGAAATCATAAATTGCTAGAAATGAATCGTATTTCACACACGGTATTTCTTCCAGCTAGTGCGACACTTGTGTCCTTTTGATGAAAAACGGTCGACAATATGTTTTTAGTAAATAAAACTTTTATTTAAATTTAGATTGTAATTTTCTAATGTTATTTTTGACTTGTTAGCGTTGACGAACATTGAAATCATGAAAATTCCCTCACTAAGTGTGTGAATCGAGCTCGCTGATTAGATTAAACAGTTTCGGATCTCTCGAATCTTTAGAGCGTGTTTAAAGTCGTCTTTTTAGAGCGACATTTTCAAACGTAAAGCGAGCGAGGAAATTTTTTGCCAATCGCCGTTTCGAAAAAGACGGAGACAGAAAAAAAAGAGAAGAATTAAAGAACAGAAATAAGCACACACGCATACACATGACACATTCGTAGACGAGCGTGAAACGTGAAGCGATTGTGATACTTGTGCATACGAAGAAAACAAAACAAAAAAAAAAATAATAATAATAACGGTGCAGTCCGCCAGATTTATAGAGTTAAGGGACAAATTATATGGACCTTTTTTACGCCGGTCAAATGTAGAAATTGAGAGCGGTAATATTTCTGAGTAACGGAGATCGACGGTTTTTAAGCGCGGATTTCGAGTTTCTTCTCCTCCGCGAGTTTAACAAGCGATTAAACCTCGAAAATCTCGATCATGACGAGCGCGCCAAGAAAAACAAATATTTCTTATTATCGATATATTTCTGATATTTATATTTTTCTGATTACATATATGTATATATTTAAAAAATGATAGATTATTATATTTATTAAATTATATGTATAAAGTAGTGAGAGGGAAGGGAAAAAAGTGTATAAAAAATGTGTGTATATATAAGTATTTTTCAATTTTGTAAATGATACATTGTTATTTTCTAATCGTGCGCGCAAGAGAGAAGAAGAAAAAACAGAACGAAAGAGTTTCTCATTATTGTTGTAAGTACGTAGCTACGTTAGAAACGCTGTAACCTTATTTGCGTTACATCATGTATTGTCACAATTTTGAAATCTATATTTTTACAATTGTAATTATTATTATTATATAACAATAATATAAGAAAAACATTAATAATTTATATTTATTGTTAAATAACAATTCAAGTACATAACAATAACGCGATTATTATTACGTATAATTGCATATAGATATATCAATTGTCCTCGATTGCATTTCGGTAAAAAAACGGGCGCTCGATATGGTCGACGTTTTCCTTTTCTACTTGTAAAACCACATTTGTAATTTAATATTATGGTGCCTGCGTAATTTGTACACGACTTCAATTGCTCGATCTCACTCTTCTGAGTAAAGAAGCGCAAAAAAAAAAAAAAAAAGACCATTTGCCGCTTTAAAGGGAAAGACTTTTACGTAGTCGGTAAACGCAAAGTATCGAAATCGGGCGATTAGTATCGGAGAAAAAAAAAAGATATAACGTGGACGAAGAAGATGTGGAAGAAGAAATTCGCGCTTGAGGCGACGAAATGTTATAAGAAGCTGACAGAAAACTCGTGAAGAGCCACGCACACCACGCCGACTACCTTTTGCACGCCCATCATCCTCAATCAACCAATCAATCACTCCCCTTAGTAGAAGATACTTTAAGAGAAAACGGACCTCTCTTTGTGTAGCGCATCCCGGGACGTTGATCGCTGTGTCCACGATTAATTGAAGTATACATAAGCGAAACATATAAACGAAATGCGAGAGACACACACGATTAGTATTAAATTTGTACACATCTACGCGTACATACACGTGCAAACACACAAAAACATACACATATATACACACACATACACACACATGTACACTCTTGTATTACAGAGAGACGTACATTTGAGGCCGGACGTGTCAGCCCCCGCGAACAAGGAATCTGTTTTTCCTTTTCTCTTTAATTCTTTTTTATTTTGCTTTGCTATGAATCATATGTTCATCACCAATGATCGATGCCTAAGAAAAAAAAACAACCAACAGAAAACAAATCACTGATTTGAGCGGAGACGCAAAAGGGCGAAACGCAACAGAAAGGGAAAAAGAGAAGGAGAAATCCTGAGGGAGGAATTTTGCATTCTAAATGCAAAAGAGAGGGATGTGTGACACGTCCGCGCGCGCGCGTGGCATTGCGAAAAGGATAAACATATAAAAATTATAACACGTATGTAAGTATCTTTTAGAATATTTGAGTAAAAAAGAGGCATACATAGTTGATAGCGTTTTATTAAATGTTGTGAAAAATGTCTCTCGTCTATCTATCGTCTAAACGTCTGTCTTGTCTAAGTCTCTGTTCTTTTTCTCGAACATGTGCGTTTAGCGTTAAAAGTAGCTGTTCGGTAGTCTTCTTTCTCTCTCCCGTTTTGCATTGCGATATAATTTATACATATCTCTTTCGACGGAAAAAAATTTAACGAATTAAAAAAATGTTCAGAACTGAGCAGCCACATTTTAGCGTTAAAGGTGCGAATGCGTCTCGTGTCTTTCATTGATGAAAGTCCTATTTTTGAAAGAGAAAGACTAATGTTTCCCATCCTCATATTCCATCTGTTCCGTTTTGTACTAAGTTCTTTACGTAATATTATTTTATCTTCTTCGTCGTTATACAATCAATATTTTAAAACAGTCTAATTTATACACCAAAAGTAATTCACGTGGAAAATCAAGACTAAGACTAAAATTCAAGCAAACGAAAGTGTACACGGAAAATATATAGCAACTATTCCGTTCTCTCGGGAAGCAACAATAGCGGTGCGATATATTATTCTAAACATGGCGCGTGAAAAATTTTTCTCTTCGTGACCATTGAATGTAAGCGTCGAACTGCGAAGACAGCAGAAACCAATGAATAAGATAAAACTAAAGAAACTCGGTAAACTCGTTATCTATTAGTTCAAAAATTCGAATCATGTTTTATTTTATTTATTTTATGTTTTATTTAAAAACTCCGAATTTATGTTTTATTTCATTTTAACGAATTTTTTTAAAAAATATCCGAATTTTAAATATACTACTACTTATAATACTACTTATTCAAACACAAACTATATAAAGTTGAATAATTCATTCGCAAAAGTTACTTCTACGCTCGAAAACATGACCGCAAACGTTGGAATTATCTTTATGCTGTGCTTTGAATTTCAATTACTTTATACTCGCATGCGGTTTCAATTGTTTTATTTAATTTTGCAAGCTGCTTCTTTTTCTATTAAATATATATTGAAAATAAAATTTCGGAATATATAAAACCGCCTTAAAATTTTCCAAAAGTGAAAATTTTTCGACTCCGATTTCTCGATCATTTCCTCTCGTTTGCGCATCCTCCTAAAATTGAACAAAAAAAAAAAAATTAAAATTAAAATGAACCTAGAAAGCTTAATCAATCACTGCTGTACGTGAGAAATTTGAAAGTGAAAGACATCCATATTTAGTTCGGAAAAAATCGTTCAAAAATCGTCGGGCCGCGAGATCTGCGAATCCGCTCCTGATTACACTTTCATCAGCGAAGCCGGGGGGAGCACCTCTGCTACAACAAATGGCGGTACCATCGTGTAAGTACCTTCTCCCCACTCGGGATTTCGTCATGGTGGGAAAGAGATCGTCACACCGGAGATATGCCGGTGTGCGACGCGGTGGTTACCACACCACAGTCGCACACCGAGGTCCGACTCGCGAGGGAAGCCGCGGCTCCTCCTCGGCTGGCAATTTTCTTGACGCGTCACGGCTCGCGCGCGTCCTGATCCCCCTTACTCCCCTAGCTCCCCGTTTTTCCTTTTGCAAGCGGGTACCGTGATACGCGTGTATTCGTAGTGTCTCCCGTCCCTCCATTCCCTTTCCCAGTGCGCTCCAGTCCAAGCGCTCCAAGAGAACGGCACTCGGCTCGTTCGCTCGACAGAGAGAGAGAAGTCGCCGCCCGTCCGTTCTCGGGTTTATAAGCGAAACACACACGGACGCAGAAGGCGAAGTTTTGTCGGAGCTCCGAGTGAAATTTTTATAAAATCGCTCGTCGTGAAGTGAGTGAAGTTCCGAGGGTTGCTTCGTCGTAAAGGACAAAGAGAAGAGGAAGGGTGACGAGAGAAAGAGAGAGAAAGAAAGAGAAGAGAGTCGACGACGTGCTCCGAGGTGTCGTTGACGTTTCGTGTGTCAGTGTCCTCTCTGGTCTCTCTCGCGCTCACACCCGCCGCATTGTCTTCCGTCCTCGTCGCTCTCGTTCCGGCCTTCGTCGTGGAGTGCCCGTGAGAATGCACGCGCTTTGAAAGGGGGCGCTCACAAGGGAGCCCAAAGTACGTACATATCACACGAGGGTACTTCGAAACGCGCGGTGACTATCACAAGAAAAACGCGACGTATATCCCTTTCTCCTCTTCTAAATCATCGGCACCCGACTTCTGTCATTGACCGTTGACACTGCTTCATGCATTCCAGGAATCGCTCTCTTTCTTCTCAAGGGATAGAAACGCACGGAACAAACCTATTCATCACTTTAATCTCATCAGAGATCTCATATGGTCGTTATATTGCTATATTTAATCCAAATGTATATACTAACAAACTTTGCTACGGTCATTGTATAACTGTTATGCTTATGATCCTCCATTGTTTGTACACGTTACAGAAATTTTTAATATATAACACGCTGTGCTTAAGTAAAACATCCTTTCCATTTTAATAAAATATCTTTCTTTTTTTTTGTTTTTTTTTTTCCACTCTTTTCCTGCCTTTATCGTACAATACCGTTCTTGGCAGTTTTCAAGAGCGAGACACCGTGTATCTCGGAACACGAGACAAACTTTCCGAAGACGTTTTATTGTGACGATTATTATCGGGGTGAGAGATGCCGGATGACAGGTTAGGCCAGGAGTGGCTATCACGGTGCGATTCCCTCGGGAACGATCCCGTCCGGGGTACGGAGCTTGACGGCGCAGAATGACGAGCGTCATCGGCGTGTTGTATTGCTGCCGCTGTTGCCGCCGGAAGCGAAGCCGCGAAGAGAAGCGACGTCGTCGTGTGCAGCAGCCCGGCGACGAAGACGACGAGTTCGAGTCCTCTAGCGCTAGCGGGAGGCTATGAGCGCTGACAATGGGGACGAATCCTTGGTAATTATCATACCTTTCTCTTTTTCATCATCCTCCTCTGGCTCTTCTCTCCCCGCTCCTCTCTCTCGCTCGCTTCCCGCGCGTCTTCTCTCTTGCGAGTAAATCACCCGCGTGATTATATATTCTGATCTGCTGAAATATAGTTTGTTTCTCTTTTCTTGTTTTAAAATATTGTCACGCGTTTCTCTTGGAATTCTGGGAACATGGAAATATCCTCTTAATGCTAATCTACTTCTACTTGTTCTCGTTATTTTTTTTCTTTTTCAGTCTTACATTTTTTTTTCTGACGCACAAATATAGTCTCGTTGTAGCATTTGAGTCAACCTTGGCTTTTAAAATACGAAAATGTATTCCAAGTCTATATACTCGCGCTCTTTTTACTCCCCTCTCTGTTTCTTTTCTCTCTGTTAAAGTAATCTTTCTCTCGATTTTGCCATCACGTGGAAGAATTGTGGATTTGAAAGCTTTATTTCTGACGTAACGCCGTCACGGAGCGTGCATTTTCGTTGAGATACCGACGCTTCGAAGTGACGATCAATAAAGACAGCTCCGGTGAAATTTATTCGCTATTGTTTCTCTCTATTTCAGCCCGTTTACGTCATCAACCGTTACCATTTCACGTCATTGTATCTTAATCTTTGGAATTTGATATAATTGTTTTAAAAACCGTTTTAAACAATTATAAAAACATATCATGAAGCCGATTTAGACAAAAAAAATTAATAATTTTCGTTAAACATGTAATCATTGTTCTTTTTTTCTTTTTTTCTCTCTCTCTCTCTCTCTCTCCCTCTGTACGAGAGAAAGAAAAAGCAATTTTATAGAAATTTCTTCATTACAGAGCCGGTTCTATATGATTAGGTCAAGTTGAAGCAAGAACTTGACAGTCGACCAGTCACACTGATCGATTTCTACCTTCACTTCCGCTACCCGCTTTTCAGCGACATTTGCGCGCACGCTGAACTACTTCGCGTACCGTGCACCTCAAAACCAGACTTATTTCTTTTTCACATTGCGCGCGCGAGGTTGCGTAAAAGCGGCGAAATGTCGTCCTTGGAATCTCGGCAACTTCTCTCTTGTATTAGACACTTCGCAAGACTTTTTCGTGCAATTTCTATAGTCGATATCGCGCCGCCGCCGCTTGGATCGCGTCAGCGGTATATTTCTCGGATCGCAATCGCAATTAACGACTCTCGCGTGTCCTTATCTCGGCGAATTGATCGGCGAGACGAAAGAATCGCGTGCGAATAAGCGTAAGTGCGCGCGGAGACTCTATTTTTTTTTTCGGAAAGAGACGTTACCGGTCGACGGGCAGAAAAAAAAACTTTTCGCAACGATAATACACACGTGTGTCGACGCTACGGTATCCTTGTCGCGAGCCTGACATTGGGAGCCTTGACACGCCGCGCCTCTTCGTGAACGCTATCGACGTACCTATCGCGCGAGTCCTTCGTGCGCGCCCGTGAAATGGACTGTCCTTATCGCCTCGTTGTTCGTGTTCGCGAGACAGATGCTCCCGGATCAACGACGTTTCTCTCAAGTTGTTTTCTTGTTTTTTAAATTTTTGCTTTGTCGAACACGTTGTATATTTATTTTGGGGGTCAATAACCGTGCGCGCGTGTCACTTAAAATCTATTCCCAATCGAGAAGGTAAACGTACCTTATCGCAAGCGGAAAATTCCTCTCTCTCAAGTGTCGTGAGATTTCTACGTGTACGTTTCCTCTCACAAAGACTAGCTGCGAGACTAGAACTAGTATAAATATATATTGTATATATATATATATATAAACGGATATTTCAGATTTATCATACGAATGATTTTCTCTTGACGGAGAAACGTCGAGATGTATTGAGTAATTCTTCGAAGCTATTAAATGTGTGTGTTCTTGAAAAGAATTAAAAGTCAAACTCTATTTCTCGGATTCGAAAGAAGAGTTTCTTCTTCATAAAAGTGCTACACAACTCGCTTTGAGATGTTACACGATACATTAATTCAAACAAGATGAAAGACGTGTATAAATCATCATTGAATACACATATATAATTTAATTGTACGTCCTCAAAGGCCACGCACAAACGACCACGCGCAATATGTCTCCCGTGCGCGTGCCGCTATTCGACAACGACATTAATTATTCTTTCTTATTCGGAACCGAAATAATTTCATTTCTCTCCGAGGTGGTTTTCCGCGACCAGGTTGAGGAAAAACGGGTTGATTTTCCAAGATAGAAGTCCGCGGGCCTAGCTCCGACAAACCCGTCTGCTGGCTGCCCGTAAGGCCCGAGAGACGCTCACGGAGAATGCAAAGTAATACGTGTCAAGTCTAACGAGGCGCGTCGCGGAATGCAGGCAGGAGGCGATGAAAATGCGTGCAGCTGTTCGCGCTGTACCTCGAGAAAAATTAAGGCCGAGTCAAAAATATATAACAAAAAATTTAAAAATATTTTTTATATATATAATATATATAATATATTATATATGTCTTTCGATCTATAATTATGTATCTTACAAAGTAATTTTCTTTTTTGCGAAAAATATGCAGAAAAAAGCAAATAGACAAAATCTAACGTGGATGTAGGCGAGCGCAATGGAAACAGTAGATGGAAATAATTTTTCTTATTTTCCATGCAAGATACTTTATTTTAGCCGAACTCCGCCGCGATATGATATTTTTTTAAATTTAACTAACACATAAAAATGTATATCGAGCAATTAGGTAACGCAATTAAAACGTCTATCTCGTGTCGCACTATCGAGAAGAGAAACCGCGATTGGCGGCACTTTCGCGATTTCGACGTGCGAAAATTGCACTAGATAGACCGAGTCGCAGAAAGGAAAAGAGATTCTTCTCGTTCCGTATCGCGAATTCAGAATGGACATCCGCCTTTCTCACGGCGCGAGACGTGAGAAGATCGATCCGAGCTCGCGATGTATAACTGGAACGTGCGTAGTTCCTGCATGTGCCTTATATGTTCTATCTCGTCTCTTCAGTTGGAACGATCGCGTTATATATCGCACGCACACAGACATCTCTCATAGAAATCCGCGATATCTCGTAAATCATATCGCGCTGATTGCGAGATTAGCAATAACGAGATCGATCGGACGGAACGTCGCGTCGGAGGAATGGCCTTTACGAGCAGGTCGTGATAGAAAATTTAGCCTCGATCCGGGTATTAGATCTACTTAAAAGCAATTAGCACATTTTTCACGCCCGAGGAAGACCGAGAAGCTAGAACATCCTCGATACGATCGTCGTGACAATTATTAATTAAACCCGAGTCCGTCAAAGTTGAATTAATTTTTCTTTCTCACATTTTTTACTTAAATCGGTCATTTAATGATCGATATGTTATAAAATGTAAACGCTTATTTAAGGAGATCCTATAAAGTAGGTCTGTTTTATCGATAAAACTGAATTTTTTGCGCACACTAATCTTTTTATTTTGGCTGTGTGGGTTGATAAATCTTTTCCTACAATTAAAGTACGTACAATAAGGGATCAGGATTCAAATTTATATAACAAAATGTAAAAAATTGAAGTTTAAAAAATATTTTTTAAAATTTTGTTATATAAATTTGAACGTCCCGGATCCTTTATTCAATTGTATGTACTTTAATTATAGAAAAGGATTTATCAATCTACATAGCCAAAAAAAAGATTAGTGTGTTGCAAAAAATTCTGTTTTATCGATAAAACAGATCTACTCTTTAGGATCTCCTTTAAAACACATTCTAATTTTATTATAGAAAACAAATATTGTTTATAAAATTCATACTTTTTGCATATATTACTAGCAGCAGCTTAATCGAATGTGCTAAACATTTGCACGTACAGCATGCCATCGAAGAAAGTTTGTTCTGAAGTGTTGACTCTCTGCTGAAATCACTATTGATCGATCACTACTCGACCGATCGTTTGTACAAATGTTTAGCCGGTTGTGTCGCTCTCGTCACATAAGTTTGTACAAATTGTTTTTCTCAGCGACTTATATATACCATGCGAATATATACCAAACGCGTGAACGCGCGTTACAAAACACTTTGAGACATAAAGTGATGCGATACTCCTCGACCGCGCCGGTTCCATCCGATTAGCCGCGCCGCGTCCGGCTTTATCCGGATTGAACTTTAGCCGGTGCTGAGACTTGACCGACTTGAGGCCGCTAACTGTTTCGACGAGTTCGACCTTGACTTCAATATATCGCTTCCGTCAGCGATTCTCGGGGAAAAACAACTTCATAATCACGATAATCATTCCACACGACCTCTTTAACCTGTTTTGCCGTCGTTGCCGATTTCTATCTTTTATCTTCTTATATTTTCTCTTCACGTATTCCATTGTACGATTTTTTTTCGTATAGAAGAAGAGACTTCACTTTCTTTCTTACCTTCTTGTTTTCTTCTCATGTTTGAAGAAACAATATTTGTTATTTATTGAAAAATTGCCGCGTGATTGTACGTGGGACATGTTCGATTGCATGAGTCACGATCTGAGCCTACGAAACGATCGCAGCGGCTCCTCAAGGCTCCTCGTTGAAAATGACTGCAATGATTTCGCGCGTACGGGCGACGAGCCAAAACAAGGACCTACGTGGGTTTCTCATGTAAATTCACGGCCATTGTGCGTCGACGCGATTGGAGCTTCCCTTAATTGTGCTACGCGGGTCACGCAATTATCGCGGATGATCCGTCTCATTGTAAGCGGCACGGATGAAAGTAAAATGTTGGGAAATTGAGTTCCCTCGTGAGTTTCTACACTTTCGCTAATCAAGCGATTTTCCTGCCATCTTAAATTGTGAATGGCGCGAGAAACTGAATTGAGAAATCAATGCGCCAAAGAGTTCATCGCGTACAGATTTGTCTGATAATATCTCGATAATATCTCGGCGCTCTCTCTCTCTCTCTCTATCTTTAATTCTCTTTGTCTGTTTCAGTGCGAACGATCTATTAAAAACAATGCAATCTATCTATCACCAGTACAATCTATCAGACAATGTGATGACTTAGTAGTCAATCGCCAAAGAGCTAATATGCTGTGCATGCAATTTTTAAAATGTGCAAAGAAACATTCACCGAGGCACACACACATTTGATCATTCTTCACAAGTCAAGCTGACTTAGATATTTCTCAAATTATTATTTAAGGTCATTTGTAAATTATTATCTATTCTTAACATTTCTTAAATGTTATAAATTATTTATTTTCAAAATTCAAATTTGACTTCGAAGCTGTGGTCCATTTTTGCTCGTGATAAATCAACGTTCACCAGAGATGTGTAAAGTTTGAGAGATTTAACTTTTGTTCTCCTTGCAGGATATTTTTATTGTAAGTTATGGACAAATTATATTTTTTCAAATTATTATTGTTTAGATCAACTGAAAAGAATCAAAGGAAATAAATGATCGAAATATCTCGGGTATCAAATAGTTTCTTTCTGTTCCGAAATTGATTTATCACAAACAACAGTGGACCACGTGGCTTCGAGATCGAATTTAAATTTTGATTTTTACTTTATATTTTAAAAGCCTGTTTTTGTTTTGTATTTATTTTTGATCAAAATCAGCGAAGACGATTCGAATCAACCGCGACTGATACGTGCTCCGCGACACTTGTGTCAAAATAGAGAAAATTTATCTTCGTCTGTGCAAACAATGATGCATGTAATGTTTATATGTATGCTATGGCCAAAGTCCGAAACACAGACGGTCCTAGGATTGACTGATCAATATGCGAAATAACTAAACGTTTTGGTCAATAATCTTCTGGACACCGTGTACATTTGAGAAGTATAAATATTTTACCTTCAAATGTAATATATACAACTACATATAGATGGAGATATACATACATACGAGATTTCGCGCAATCGATCTTTCTTGACACTGTTTTCAATGCTGACGACAACTTCGCAATGTGATAATCTCTTCTGAGTTTTAATTTTATCTAAAAGACTAATTTAATAAAAAACAATTTGTCAGAATTAAAATCAGAAATAAAACATCATCATGCATCTTGTGTCATGAAGGAATGATAGCTCGGTACGTACATTTGTTAAATACTAGAAACATTTTAAAATATATTTCAAAATACATATATGTAATAATAATACGTGATGTTCTCGAATATGTGCAGTACACACACTGAAGATGGCTTAAAATAAAACCAAAACGTACACACACACAAACAACATTATTATTTGCAAACCTTGTGCTAATAGTTCATACTGCCCAATATTAATCAACATAATTCTATCACATACCCGAGGACTTTCCTCTATAAAATATTTAGTTTATTTTATACTATCGTACACGTGTGAGGGGAGAAGATCCGCCCTTCTCTCTGCACTTCTTCAAAAAAAAATCTAACTTAACCTAATCTATAATATGTCACTGCGATACATGTGCCCGCAAAAATCGCTACGTCGATGGACACGTTAAAATAACCTCATAAAAAAACTGTCACTGCGATAGTAGTGTACATTGAAATGCCGAAACACAAAACTATTTCGATGGACTTTGACCAAAACGCTTCATCAAATCTCGCATTGATTGACCAGTCAATCCTAAAACCGCCGTTCGTGCTTTGAGCTTTTACTATAACATGTACTATTATACACCACAAAAGTTTTAAAAGTAGTATTTATTTAGTGAGATTAAAAATTGTTCCAAGTATTAAAATTATTTCATTATGCAAAAATAATTTTTCTTTTATTAAAAAACAATACACGTTTATTCCGAATTAGCACCTTTGTCTTTAGCTTGACTTTTTCACAAACACGCGTATCGATTCGCTCGTTACGTCCCACGAGCGTTACAACCAAATAACGTCAATGACGCAATGGCGATACACCGCTACGTCACGAATAGCGTCACGGAATGCGTCAGGTTGTCAGATAACGAACGACGGAAAGAATTGCTGGCGCGATCGTTACCGGTTCAAGTTCAGTCCTGCGAGAACTTTGCTCAGCATTTATGCGATTGTCCACAAAAGCGAAATCAAAACCAATTCGAAAGATAGAAAAAGAGAGAAAATCTTTCTAATTATATATAATATGAGTTTATGTAAAAATAACTTTGATATTTTTCAGAAAAATTATTTTATCAGAGAAAAGAATAGCGCGAAACAGCATTCTCTTGAATTTTATTCTCGTAGCTTTTATCACAATGCCGCGGAAAACAGCTGGCATATAAACATACATCTGACCGATCATTCCCTACGGTTTAATTTCGCAACAGCCGTCTGAAGGCTGTTCCGCCACCCTTCGCAACGTCACACTCTTTCTCCCCAAGAGACGCCAGTGTGTATATATAGGGAGGTTTTGATGACTCAGTCGTTTTATATGGAGATACAAGAGTCAGGTCTCAAATGGAAATGCAACTTCTGTCTGCTTTTAATAAACGACGGGGTGTGTGACATTGATAACATCAGACTTGAAAGCAAAAAGAAGAAAGCTACCTCTTAAACTTAAATTCAAAATAAAACTTCGTAATGAACAGTGTGCCACAAACAATTAATTATTTTCAACAATGTATAATTAACATTCTTTATTAAAAAAGAAATCAAATATTAATACAAAATATTAATATAAAAGATCTTAATTGTTTTTAAATCACAAAAGAATAGAACTTTGATAATCATACGCTGGATGTACGAAATCATATTTTTAATGTGTAAAAAATAACAAACATAGACAATTTTAATTGAATAACAATTCTAAAATTCATATAAAATTCTATTTTGCATCATATTTTACATAAAACATATATATAAATTTACAATTTATTAAATTTTTTAAATTGGTGGGTAAAATAGGTAATTCATATATATTATATATGAATATACATCATATATGTATATTATATACGCGCGTAAGACAGCCCGATGAATGCTTATTCGCGGATCTTTGTTAATTAAGATCTCGGTAACTATTGCGAATTTAGCAAAATGATATAGGACTTTTCGACTCAGTTTTACTCTTTCTACTTATGAGAGATGTTAAACTAATTGTGTGACACCCTGTATATATATATATATACACGTGTATATACAGGGTGTTTTGCAACTACTGTATTTCCTTTTATCAGCAGATTCTTGAAATTATTCTGAGACAAAACTCCTAATATTAAAATGTCGAAGCTATAATATTGTTCGAGTTATAAGCACTCAAAGATAACAAATCAGAATCGTCTGAAATTCGTGCGCTCAGGTGCGGTACAATACTAGAGGCGCATACAGTGTCGCCCCTCTTTTATCAATAAAGATCGCGCTATATATGAGTGATTTGCTATAACAATGAAATGAAAGTTGCGTCGCCTAAAATGATTAAAATTTGCGCATTGTATATGCAGATAATGCTTGATAAAAATATTAAAAAAGGAGCAGTCTTATTACGTGATACATACAATATATACAAACTTTTAGATAACATTTTTTTCCCGAAAGAAAACTGTTGCTAGTTTCAAATCTTACAATTATAGCATACGCAATCTTTTTTGACAAAAAAGAAAGAATATTGTTTGCGCCTTTAATATTGTACTGCGCCTGATGGCACAAATTTCAGGAGATCTGATTCGTTATCTTTGAATGCTTATAACTGAAAAAATATTGTAGCCTCAACATTTTGGTATTAGGATTTTTTTTGGTATTAGGATTTTTGTCTCAGAATGATCTCGAGAATCTGCTGGTAAAAAAGAAAAATAGTTGCGGAACACTCTGATATATATAGAATGGCTTACATAACTGTTTACAGCTGTAACTGCATACTCGATATTTCGGGAACTAAACCATTGATCTTAAAGATTGAGACCTTGAATTGTATGATTCTAAAGGATCTTCAAGTATGAATAAAAGTTGGTTATATATATAATGCATGTTGGTTGTATACATAATGCAAAGTAGCACGTTATATGAATTTTAGACTTGTTATTCAATTCAAATTTTCTATGTGTATTAATTTTTACACATTAAAAATATACTTTGCACGTACGTTCAGCATATAGCTCTCAAAGTCCTATTTGTCGTGATTTAGTTTATACTTAATAGCCGTATATTTAATTTTTTTTTTTTTTTAATTATAAGTACGTAATTAAGTTTTATACATGATCAGCTTTGACAAGTCAATATGATATCGAGCGAGGCAAATTATAGATTCACGCGGATCATCCCGATGAAGTAATCGTGGAAGACGTCTGGTGCTTCTAGGATTGTGTGTAGAAAGCGTGGCCGCACAAAGGAGCCTGAGATCGAAGTCTCGGCACATGTGCACATCCATCATGTGCTGCGCATCCTACGATCGTCTCTCACAGGGGTGAAATCTCGAATTCCTGTAGCCATAAACCGAACCTATAACAGTAACCGCTCGTGTGCCAATAAGCTTAAAATTCCTCCGAAAAAGAACAAACCTGACCTTGCTTTTTTTCACAATATATCGAATGACTATCTAGCTTTGTTTCCTCCGATTTCCTCTGGTTGCTTATTCGTAATGTATCCTTCTCTTTTTTCCCTCGCAGTTGGAATCTTGCCTTTTCGAAGGGAAGCGGTCCTCGCGTAGGTATAGTGCGCAGCGGTAAATAAATTCCATGAGACTAGAATTTCCTTTTTCTTTTCGACGAAATCGATTCACTTGCCGTGCTGACTGTGCATTGGAGGCACGATACAGAATTTTGGAGCTTTCGGTTTACAATTAAAGCGTCGACGTATATTTTTAGATAATTTTTTGTCTCTTAGAATAATTTTCAAAATTTACATCGAAGTGTCATTATTTTCTGACTTTGGTGCTCGATACTGGCGATACGTTCCTGACCATGGTCGCAACTATCGTGCGACGGCATGGTCAGTGCATTTACAACTGCACGTTCGGCCCGGCGCTACTACGGCGTCTCAGTCGGTGTCGAGACGTCGTATGGCGCGGTCGTTCCGTGCCCTTTTCTCGAATCGGTTGTGCCGCGTGGTTTGCTCTTTATGAACGGTTCTATCAGGTGATACACGCATACGGCGCGCACCTGGCTCCGATCCGCAGGTAATCAAATTCGGAGCAGCTGTTCTTTCTGACACAAGTTTGTTCTCGCGGGAGTCACTTCGTTGTATTGACGATTGCTAGAATCGCGCGGTGATTAAGAGACGCTGAGATCATCGGAGGTGTAACATAATAAATAATAAAAATCGAGAATCGGAGAATAATTGTTGTAAGATCGTGCAAAGAGTGATTTTTTTTCAGAGCAATTTGACGCACATTATTCAAACTGTGTTTCTTTAGTTATTTTATAAAGAAAGGTTTTCTACAGAAAATTTTCATTTATATACATATACATATATATATATATATATATATATATATATATAAATGTTTTTCTAGTAATGACGCTGTCGGGTGTCGCGTATATACTCCCCCATTTTTTATGAAAAGAAAAGAAAAATTTATATTCACGCACCTCGCTGTTATCGATCGAGCCGCACGGTGATTCATGAACGATCAGTGAAATATAAGCAAAATCTATAATTCCGTTTTTCTCTGTAAATATATATATATACACATATACGTAATTCTCTTTTCTTTAGAACTGGAGATTATTACGTGGCACGATCGATACAATACTTTACATTAATTATCAGTGACACGTGAATCAATTGTTGTTCGCTACTAAGCACATTGTATCACGTTGTATGCATTATGTTTACTTTTATCGCGCGCGCGTTATACATGTAAAATCTTTAAACTTGTATTTTTGAAAGTGCTGTAATCGGAAGCTTCAAATCCGCTTATTTTTGATAAAGCACAAAAAAACAATCGCATAATGTTACATTAAAATAATCAATAAATAGTAAAATAAAATCTTTGTCAGAAAAACATAAACATTTAGTTTCAAAAATTACTTTGTAAAAAATTACTTTGTAAAATTCATAGAACGCGAAATGATGCTTTGTTTTACAATAAAACGAGTAAAATAACACTTGGACTTTTATAACGTCGCTGTCCTTGTAAACGTGTTTTCAACTTAAACTTGATTCTACGACTGCTGGTTTTTTTTTTGTTTGTTTTTTAATTTTGCATAGATCCGTTCTTTAAAATTGTTGTCTGCAAGATAAATATTATGTTTCTCTGTTCGGATTGCTCGTAGTCATTTTACTCAGTTAATGTAATCATTTGAATATCATTTCCGCTTTCGATCTCGCTGCTATTTCGAGATCACGTATCCCGGAGCTCTCTTTCTCTTTCAACTTAACCAATCTAGATCAACTTGATTTTTAAGAACCGGTTTTAAGTATATATATTTCTACGTACGTAAGTGTTCTGTGTGCAGTTTAAGTGTTTCGTAAAATTTCGCGCGCGCTTTCTTCAGCATCGATACGCTTCGAGTTGCGGAATGTTTTTGTCTAAGCAACAGGATTACGTCCAGTTGTAGAAACACCTTGAAAAAAACTCTAACTCTAGTGATTGTTGAGTCGTACTCAAAGCACGCACACACACACACGCGCGCGCGCGTATAAATGTTCACGTGTGAGAGTTTCACGTATCAGCGCGTAATGAATGACTAACTGCGTAACCTATTAGTTAGACACTCGTTTCCCATAATCCAGCTGATATGCCGATTCGCCTTGGTGTTAACCGAATCCGGCTCAGATTCGCACAGCTCGTATTGTATATCGAAGATAAAGAAAAAATAATAAATCAAAAAAGTATTCATTTAAATTTTTAAAATGTTGCAAAAATTGCTTCGTCTATTTGAACGCATAAAATCTGAGATATTTTCAATATATAGAAAGTGTAGATTTATTTATTTATGTTGAAATGAACAAAAACAAGAATTGTCACTTTGGCGGATGTTTCACTTCTGCAATATTTATTGCACAAAAGTAAATAACGCAATGACATTTGCGTCGTGTCTTTTTTAAATATTGACGTGACGTTCTCCCAAAAATCGATAGCTCGTAACCGGAGAGCAATTTGCGGTGCACGCTCTGTGGATGATATAGGCACGATAGCCGTCAGAATTGGCAAATTTAGGGTCGTAGAGCGAAAACAGAGGGTGATACAATTAGGTCGCTTTCCTGGGATAAAGGGTTTTACATCGGCGTTATTAAAATTGATATGAAAGAGAGATGGAGAGAGAAAGAGAGAGAGAGAGAAAGAGACAGAGAGAGATGCGAGGTGCTTAACGTGGGTTAAGCACTTCCTGCTGTTACAAACGAGCTACGCTGCCTCCCTTTATGGACAATACCTGCGTTGCATAATGCATTCCGATTGACTGTGCTCTGCTCGAGAGTGTCGCATGTAAAAGAGAGAGAGATATATATATTCTAGATAGCATTATATACCGACATGTGTCACCACCAAGACTTGTCATTAAACATGATAGAGAAACAGTACTCTTTGTGTCGCAGAAAAATTCGAGAAAACCAATTTACGAAGATTCATGTTTGATTTAAAACTTATACAAGGTGAGTCTATTAAAAAGGTCAGCACGTTTTTTTCAAAAAAGGTTAGAGAAAAACGTCCATTATCAAAATTGTAGGACGTTAAAAGGCCATACTACGGAGAACATGCTTTGAATGACCTCAAATATTTTTTTCACATTACCAATTACAATATTTTTTTTTTTTTTAATGAAAAGAGGTACTTTTGAATCACTCTGTCGATAGTACTTAATGAGCTTAAATAACTTTTATATTAAAGTATTTTTCGAAAACTCAACGGAGATACAAACAAAATTAAAGTCAAAATAAACAATATGGCACGAATCTTTTTACTATTGCAATAAGCGCTCAAAAATCTTTTCACTATTATGTTATTTCAGACGCGTCCGTAGTCTTTGTGAAAAGCTTGCTTGAATTTCTTCTAACTCGTGGTTATATTTCGCAAAAAAGTACTTTTTATTCTGTCTATCATGTGTTTTCTCGAGTAAGGTAAGACGTTGAAAGTGAGCTAGCTTTTTCGATCTTTTCTGTCCAAATAAGTTTTCCATAAAGATTTGTAACTTTTGACTCTCTTTCTTGATAGTGTTGTCTTGTAAAAATTATATCACACACCACATAGTTTTCTTAAATAAAATGTTTACATACTATTTATGCGCGTTCGACGCATATTGCGTATTTTTATATACACAAAGGTTAAGGATGCGACAATACGCCCGTGGTAGTTTCTCGTGTCAGGTCGCGACGTGACGGGGCGTTCGTTTTATCGTTTTATCGTATATACGCGTCGGAAAACGAGGCGTCGACGGGCATCGACACTTTTATCGTGTATATTTTGTGTGTATTCCACTTAATCGTATTACATCAGTACACATAGGACCACATCGCGCGCTCGCATGACGATCTCTCTCCGTTCGCGAAATTGTGTCTCTCTCCGGCGAAATTTAATCCCGAGGAAATCGAATTTCGACGATCGATACACCTTTGTATGGAAAAGGGATCTAATCAGTCTGCGTATTTTTTTTTTTATTAATTTTACCCTTTATCTTCGGAAATACGCTCGAATTTGGCTTGTGTCACGTTTGAATAACAATGTATAAATAGTTTTTTTTTTTTTTATTTTTAGAAAGAAAAGATACAAAGTTCTTAACATAGAATTGTATTCGAGATAATAATCAAAACTATTAAGACACGATGTTTTTGGAGAAAATATGCACACACATATTTTAAATTCTTTGGTTTTTTTTTCACTGCTGAGAGGATATTTTAGCAGCGAAGGCTAGATTTTATTCTAAAGATAGCCTAGACACATTCCTAAATAATTCGTATATGTTTTTACATATCTGTGCTCTTCGAGTGGAAATCGCCTAGAGGATAATCCTGGTATTATCTAAAAATAAGTGTTTTTTTATGTGTGATATTGTTTTTTTTTCTTACTTTCGTTCTGTAATAGTTTAAATAAACGTTTTAAACTGCTACGGAAAATAGTATATTTCTATATACGGTCACAATGGTCAATGCGCGGAATGGAGATTATCGTCTATTAGTGTGGCAAAACGTGACTGCGACGTAACAAATTGACAATTGAGGAAGATGTTAGCGTCAGTTTTGTCCAGAGGTCTTGTGAGATTCCAAATGCATTTAACTCTCTCTTTCTCTCTCTCTCTCTCTCTCTTAGACTTCTATTGAAGCAATTTATATCTTGTGAGAGAGAAACAATTTAATTTTATTGAAGCACTACGTCCATTTAAAAACTTACGGAAAAGTAGAAGTATATTTGTGTACATATATAATATAATTTAATATAATAAATTTATAATATAATTTATATAAATTATATATAAATTTATAATATTATTTAATTTATAATAATTATAAATATAAAGTTACAGTCTATTTAAAAAAATATAAATTTTTTCTTTACTGTTCAATATCCGTATGATAAATTTAAAGGTGAATTAATTGAATTGAAATTACTTTCATTGTTTTGCGTTTTTCAATACATATCTTTTCTCCCCCGCGTTTCGATAAAATAACCTTTGATATACGGTGGCGTTTAACCTTTTGACAATGTTTTACACAGCGTTGCCCTTTAACTTCGAGAGAGAGAAACGGAACCTACACGAACGCTTTTCGAAATGCATAACTCGCTAATGGCACGGAGGGTTATTTTGCCTACGCAAGTGCGCCGCGATACGCGCATACCCATACCGAAAGTACAAACACGCACGTCACCTTCGACCTTTCAGACTTAATTAACTTATCGATTCATCAAAGCGCGAGCGGAAGTGTCTCTCTATGTCTCTCTCTTCCCATTAGCGCTTGTTGATATAAAGCGCGCCCGGATTCGCGTTGGTTTATTTTTTCTTTGTGTCACCAGTCAGGTGTAAGGATGATTAATTCCTCGATAAATGTATCATTGCGCTTTCGACATTCATGGCCGCAAGTGTCGCTTTATGAATGAAATTATTAATTATGAATGCTCTTTGAAATGAGCTTAAAAGACATTATTTCGCCTCTTTTTCTCTCTCTTTTTTTTTATCTCTCTTTGTTTGCTCTTTAGATAGACACGCGCATTATATTCCATTTGAAATTATTTTATCAGGCGTATTATCTCTCTCGTTACGTACATTATCTACAGCTATATTTAAAATCCAATTCTGATTTTCATACAAGTTGAAAAAGATTTAAAAATATGTACAATTTATATAAATCTTTTTTCTCTCTGAATTTGTTTTTCGATATATTAAGAATTTAGATGCTGAAAGATTTTTTATTTGCATATAAAATATGACAGTTTTGTGGAAATAAAAAAAAAAAAAAAAGAAAAGAAACCAAAACAGTAATCAAGACAATTGTTCTAAAATCAATTACGATACTCGCGCGTAGTAAGTGATGACGAAGTGACTCCGCGTTATAACCGCGCGAAATTAATTTTTGGAAGCGCAAACTATCAATCGATCAAAACTTCAGATTTCAACAGCAGCTGTCGAAGACTCGCCTCGACGTGTCTGATATACGATGATGATACGCTCCTGTATCTCGGGCGAGCAATCGTACGCAAACATCGTCATCATCGACACTGAGGCGTGATGACGCGACGTCGGCAGACGATTTAGTTCACCGGCGACGACGGGACTCGCGTGAGCTCGTACCGCACCTCAGTGCTCGCGGAAAGAAAGGAAGATCGTTTTCTTTTTTTGAAAAAAAGATACTAAGACGCGAATACAAGAAAAACATAAAGAAGAACAGAAGAACAGAAAAGAGAAACTACACTTTTTTTTAGTGAAGAAAGAAACACATCGAGAGGAACATCGAAAGGGGTGAAGAGGGTAAAGAGGGGACGCAAGAGGGCAAAACACGTGGATGCTGTGGCCGGTGTTGGGGGGTGATGATGGGCTAAGCCCCATAACGTCGCCCTCACCGGCGACAGAGGCGAACGGCGCTATTCCCTCCGTTAAGGGGGTGAGTAAACTGACTCCTTTGCTGCTGTGCGCCCCCTGCAAGCCCAGCCACCGGAAGAGTCAGAGCTCCACCCAGTGGTACGTGCAACAGGTAAAGAGAATTGGCAAACAAACCGAATCATCGGATAATAATGATGATGATGATGATAATGATGATAATGGCATTCTGTGTGGACTGACTGACTGTCCCTTCCGCTTCGTTTTTGTTGCTGACATGCGCTTGTCACGCGCTTCTTGAGGGAGAGAAAGTGATGATCCCGCGCGCTCGTATATATTCAAGAAGATTACGAAACGATAACGTATCGAATGCGAGATAAGATCGATCTTATTCCCCCGTTCGAGTGGCGGCGTGATTTTCTTTCTCAGTTTCCGTTCCGTTTGATTTGATAAGCGCTTCTGTCGCTGAGTGTATCTTTGGTAATTGCCGTATGTGATAGTTTAAATATCGTGTATGTATTTCGAACAGGATGTATCTTCATATTCCTGACAATTGTACGCGGATTTAATTGTAAATAAAATTCTCCTCTTGCATAAAAAGAATTTTATTTACTATAACAAAAGTTTTATATACTTTTTTTATTAACATTTTCACTGCGGAGCATTTCGGACAAGAACGTTAGTTGCAAGCGGGCAGGTTTTTTTAAAATTTATTTTTACGTGTCCCGACAACAATGTGTGCCTAAAAATTGTTTTTGTGTATAGAGAAAACTGAAAAAATTTCTTTTCGTTAGATACATCCTGTGTGTTTTTGCATGGTTCGCTAGAGTTATTTTTGATCGATAAAAGTGAATATTTGATATATAGCATCGAGATGCGCAGAAAGAAGCGAGTGTCGATTTTTCGTCGCTTTTATCATCTTGTGTAGTCTAGATGCATGATAAGCGGAAGTGTGCGGTGCATTTGTATATATATATGTACATGTACGCGATAGAGAGACGCATTGTCACTCATTATATCAGTCTCCGAAACCTTGAGAGTAATGAATGTATCGACATTGGGGCCGCAGTTTAAATCGTGTAATGTACACGCGCGTGCGCGCGAGCTGTCAGTCGAACGATAAATCCCGAAACACGTCAAATCGCGAAATAAATGACGAAAATCACGACTCGTTCGAAGTATTCGCAGAAGCGAGTTTGCGAAAGTTTTCCGAATATTTCCAAGTCTCTCGAAGGCCACATTATTGTAGTCGCGATATATGTAATCCATGTATAACGCGTCAATATTTGTCTCTGATATATACGTATATACATATGCACGTAATTTACTGTATGTATCTTTTATGCATGAATTATTCCAACGTCGATGGTCGACACGATTATTCTTTCAATTTGTTTCCAATATTTGTCGATCAATGTCAAAAAAAAAAAAAAAAAAAAAAAAAAAAAAAAAAAAAAACGAAATAATTCCTCAATCTTTTTTATGCGACTGAAACACCCATCGCTACTTGTCACACACATGCGCGCCGTTTAACCGAGTAATCGAGGTCAAAGTGCCATCGGAACTGTATCGTCTTCTGCGTGACATGAAAAAAAAAAGCGATCGCCTCGCAGCTCGATCAGCACAAAATAATTCGCATCAACCTTACGTCATCGGCTTGAAGAGATCTTTCTTCGGAAAAAGAAAAACTAGAGACGTAAATATTTTTAAACATCAGAAAACTATAAATATAGATTTTTTTTCTTAATATTTGAAGAAACACGCGCCGATCTCCAAACAAAAATTTCACGTGGAATCTTCATCTAATTAGCGATTGACACGTAACTTGACACCGGTTGACATTGGTTGCATCTTCACAGACGATGAGAAATTTCATGAAACACGATGTATCTTCATTTCCACGCTCGAATGTCTAGTCTGCGGCGTCTCGTTCCGCGAGAATATGACGGGAAATAATGGGGGTGGTATTTCGGGATCCTCGCCGGCAAAGACCGTTGACCCCCGGCGAGACGTTTTCGCGAGATTCCGCGACGCTGTTTAACCACACTCGCTGCATACGACACGAATAATATCGCCCGTTCTAGAAAAACGATAGATACTTCGCGGAGAACAATGTTATTACGAAAATACCATTGACCAATTAACTTATGGTACCGTCGACATACGTCGTGAATTTTGCATTTCGACGATCGATTCCCGACGTATATGCGCGAATCGCGTTTCTACGACCTCCGCGCGCTGCTCGCTACATATTCGACCGATTCGCGGCAAATCGTATTTAGATATTTAGAGAAAGAGACAGTCGTTGCATTCTTTTCTTTTTCCGTCGTCCTTACCAAATCGATAATATTCGCAATCTTAAACTATGTATTCCGCTTGACGCGTACGTCAAAGTGTATACGTGAATTTTATAGCTCCGCAAACTCTGTACGCGATATATGTAGATATCCATCCGCTGAGCTAAATAAGAGACAGGAGTCGTAAAAGTGTAAAAATGCTATTATCTCGAGACGCGCGTGACGCAATCGCTGAGTAACACGCCGATATGACTGTACGCAACGAACCTCATTACCGGAAATCTCCTTAATTATCGTTGGTTTAGCCTCGATCGGTAGATATTCCGCGCGTAGTTTCGCGTAAGGAATGAGCATCACGTGCCCCGTGCCGTTTCGCAGCTAAAAACAATGGACGAGAGAGAGAAGCGGCGCGGCGCGACGCGGCGCTCAAGGACTACAGTCGCAGGTACGAGAACCTAGAGTTACGCTCGGGTTCCTCCTCGCAGCCGTCTAATTGCCCGGCCGTTCCGGACCCGTGAACGAGCGCGCGGACTTTAGACTTCGCAGCGTCGTCGATATTTCTCGCCTTATTTGAATTTTTTCAAACAAAAATCTCGTCAAATATCTCTCAAATTGCGACGAGTTTATTCCATTTATTTGAATATCGCTTGTAAGTACGCTCGTGAATGAATAACGAGCGCATGTTGTTTTGTTTTTTTATGAATACAGTTCTACGCGCGAGAAAAAAAAAAGAGAATTCATTCTTAAATAATATGTATATACTAATAACTTCCCAGGAGAGCGATTATTATCTTGCCATGCGATATCTCTTTCGCACGAAAGAGAAAACTGACGTGTACGTCTAGTTTTCAACGCTCTGCTATTTTGCATCTGACTGAGAGCGACAAGTTCTTTTCTCGCGTGGCGCGAGAGAAAAAAACCTAAGTGGCAATGACACGCTTCTGTGTGATCGTTTCTTTGCCCTCAATGTATCATCTGTATGGCTTCGGTTGCAATCGCTTGATGCCGCTGTAAGTACGCGCATTTGGATTTCGACATTAAGCTTCTTATAGGCTTTTGATACTTGCCTTTGTTTACGAGATTTTCAATGTCGAGCAAATAAAAGGCGACGGTGACTGGCGCTTGTGTCGCAATTGATACAGATTCGAGAACCTCGCAAATGTCACGCGTGTGTGGCGCGCATCATTATCACATTATTTTTATATAATATACTTAACTTTAAGTTTTTTTATTATTAAAATATGTTGTAAATATATCACACACATATACAACTGTCTATAAAGTAAATTAAAATAATTAAAAAATTTCTGTGTAGCTGCACGTATGTTAATATATATATATACACACACACACACACACATACTGATAAAAGTTGAGAAACAAAGTAGTTATTTTTAAGAACTTTGGTGTACAAATAAATATATTACTGAGTGGTCAAAAATTCTGTGGAGCGATGAAAGTAAATTCAATTTATTCGGAAATGACTCCAGAAATAATGTGCGACGTTCTATTGCTCTTATAAAAATTTATTGCTAGTGTGGTCAAAATAATACTTATTTTGAGTAATTAAAGTATTGTTCAGTAGTGATTTTAAGTATTAAAATCACTGCTAAATTACTCAAAATAAGTATTATTTTGGCCACACTAGTCATAAATTTCTGTAAAGGTAGGTTAGGGTAGTCAGCGATTTAATGTTAAAAATACTACTTTATTTCTTAATTTTTGTCAATAAATGTGTGTGTGTGTGTGTATATATATATATATACAATTAAATTTTAATTCAATGTAGAGACTGTTTAGAGAAACAACGATCGCGTTACTTTCACAAAATAACCGGAAGTATTTCGTGATAAGCATCGCTGTAATTGCATGTATTATCTTTTCGCGCGCGACGATACGCGCTGAGACGCTTTTCCCAAAGGCTAACTACCTTTTACGTCAGGTTTATCAACACGCGTGTGTTACATCATCGCGTGAGTGCGCCCATCTTTATCACGCTGAAATTAATTATGCACCTACAAGTACTTCGACTGTCACTGATAAGCGACATGCTTGCTCTTGCTTACACGCATAACCACAAGCTACGTGTTTATTAAGCATGTGACTCAGTTTCATGATTTATTCATTAAATTAAAAGCGACAGAGAGAATACATGTGAACACATCTGGGGATTTTATTCCCATTTGGCCTAATTAATTATCTCTCGTTTTAATTAATGTTAATTGATAATATATTTTTCTATATTATCGATTAACATTTATATTTTATATTATTAACATTTATTTTATTTTTTATTTTTATATATTTTTATTCGCCATGCTTTTTGCGTACGTCCTGATTGTGATTCTTGCATTAAGTTTTCAATATCATTTGAATTCTTTTTTCAGGGTGTAAAATAAAGGAAAAAAACAACTGCTTGTGATTACATAGGACATGTAACTATAATTCAAGAGATTAGAGCGGAAAGAAATTAAATGGAAAATGATGCGCGTAGTGCATGTTTAGCGTTAAGTTTTTAGAGTGAATGAGCATTTTTAGAATGAAAAAGCACGCGAGTGTCAATTTCGACGAAGTAAACGAACTACAAATCACAAAAAAAAGGATTAAAACGTCCATCTCTATCTCGAATTATCTCGTCCGCTTTTCCTGCGCTGATTCTGTTAAAGTTACGCGACGAAGAGTGACTTGTAGTTCGCCGGGGGTAAATTAGAAGCGTAAATCATCCTCTTTCCCCCCGGTGCGCGACGCTTCGTTATCGGTTTTGTTGCTGTCAGCGACATTCATCGGGGTTACGGATGTTCACGACTAAGTTTGACGTTCAATCTTGCAGCCTACGTGGCGTTTATGGGGCGAGGAACGAGGCGACGGCGTTATATATACGGTGTACCTGAAGAAAGTCCGGTATCATCGGCCCACAAGGAGTCTCTCGGCATCGGTAAACAGTTTTCCGTAATTTTTTTTATCACTAACAATTTTCGGAGTTTTAACAACTTAACTTTTAATAACTTAACAAGTGCTTTATAAGTAAAAACACTCTTGATCTTAAAAAAAAGAGAAATTTTTTACGCCAATTAAATCTCGTATCTCGCTAAATTGAGAGACGTTGAAAAACATGAACGATATATATGCTAAGCGCTCGCTTTGATTCGCCAGGATTCTGACGACGAGATCTCGCACTTGGAATGGGAGACGGTGAGAGTGCGCTTCCTAAAGGCCGGCACGGTGCAGAGGCTGGTCGAGAGCCTGGCAAACGACGACGGCGAGCTCGAGTCCACGTACATAAATGTCTTCCTGGCGACTTATCGGGCCTTCACGACGCCACAAGAGGTCCTCGAACTACTGCTCGCCCGCTACGACGCTCTCGATGAAAGCGTCGGTTGCGAGCAGCACCGCAAAACGTTGGTGCAGGCGCTGCACGTGTGGCTGGACGCGTACCCGGGCGACTGGAAATCACCTCCCAATCATCCCCTTCTAAACAGGCTGCTCGAGTTCACGCACAAACGTCTCCCCGGCTCCGAACTCGAACTTAAGGCCAGGCATCGGCTGCACCGTTTCCAGCGCGAGGATCAAATAGGTAATAATGTGAAGTCACTTCCGCTTTTTCCAAGTCGTGTTGTCTCCGTGTGAAATTTACACGTGAGAACCAGCACGATAGATAAGGCACCGTGCGAAAGTCAAATACGAGGAATTTGAGGACTGATAACGAAAAATAGATGAAGGTGTGAAATCCTTATCGGGACTCGAATATATAAATATATACACACATAGAAATATACACCAGGTGTTCCTTCCGCGAAATCTAAACATTAATCGTGTGACTGCACTTAAAAAGATTACAAGTGGAACCTTTGTTGAGTGTTGAGGATATCAATTTCAATTCTGGAAAGGATTGGTTTTTTTTTTACCGCGGTTTCAGAAAATTAAGGGAATCCTAAAGTCTGTTTTACCAATAAAACCGAATTTTTTGTGTACACTAATCTTTTTTTGAGGCTGTATAGATTGACAAATCCTTTTCTACAAATAAACTATATACAATAAGGGATCTATTTAAAAATAGAAATTAAATACTACATCTACATGAAAGTGCGGATAAAAAGAACGTACCTTTATAAAAAACAATAGGCTTTGAATCGAAGCCTGCACAGTGGCCTGTAAATCACTCACGTTACTAAATAAATTTCGACACACAAACATTACGACACACAACAATCAACAACACCCGTCGGTAATATTTTCTGTGTGCGTTTTAGTTTCCAACTGTGATTTCCAACAAATGGCATAGCTGAGATACTGGGAACGAAATTTGGAACACCCTTAAAGAACGAAATATGAAAGAGTTACATTTTACATTTCTATTGTGTCACAAGTAAAATGACATTTTACTTGTGACACAATGAGATTATCACTTCGTGACATTAAAATATAAGTTACATACTATATCTGCACAAAACTGCAAGTAAAAAAGAACGTATTTTTTACATAAAAAAACAAGCCTCAAACCGAAGTCTGCACTACAGTATGCTGCTTGCAAACCACTTACACGTTATAAATTTGCGACAAAAACACGATTACGCTCATAACGCGATAATAAGGTTTTTTGCGTGCGTTCTACTAATTCCAATAATTTCCAGCACATGACAATATCTAATAGCTGAGATCAGAGGAACGGAATTAGGCGCAGAGACGGGATTTGATCCTCTTACCCTATAACAAAATAAAAAAATGTTTCTTAAACTTCAATTGTTTTTCATTTTGTTATAAAAATTTGGATCTTTTATTGTACGTACTTTAATTGTAGAAAAGAATTTATCAATCCACAAAAAAAAAAGATTAGTGTGCGCAAAAAATTCAGTTTTATAGATAAAACAGACCCACTTTAGGATCCCCTTAAATTCAAATCTAAAAAAATGTATAGTCTCTTTGAAAAAACAATGACAATGCGTGTTTATCGAATGACGACTTGGATTGTTTACTTCGAATTCACCGAACCGCGATAAGAGAGAGTTATTATCCTCTGGAATATTACGTTACGTTATCGAAGATAAAGATCGTATATTAGAGAGTACAGGTCGTTGCAATTGACGGAACGAGTTTCAGAGGACGTTTGTGTCGCGAAATGTGAACAAAGTTTCAAAGAACAGAACTCTATTGGATGTTTGATAAGAGAAAGAGAAAGAGAGAGAGAGAGAGAGAAGGAAGCTGAATGTTAGCGGTGGTGAAAGGCCAATCAAACGGCTCACGGTCTCGCACAAAGGCGTTTACTTCCCGTGTAAATTGAGGGTCCATCGCACCGCGTCATGTGACTGAAGTAGAGTTCTCACCTTTCATTCGACTATATAGGATTCGCTTGCACAAAAATCTCTCTCTCGAACCGTGTAATACTCTTTCAAAATAAAATAGAGCCCGAATTACGCAAAAAAAGTGTTTTAAAAAAGTAATGAGAAAAATACGTAGTTTCGACATTTTACGCTTTTTTCTCGTCAAAGAGTAGATTCGACCAAGAAGTTTCTTAAATCGAATTTTCTCCTCTAGATTCTTGCATGGTCTACGACAATGGCCGACTACCCCGTGGATCTCCGGACCCGATGTCGGATCACTGGGGAAACTACATCTTCCCCGAGGTGCCGCATCGCCATTTCGCCGAGCAGCTGACCCGCATGGACGCCGAAGTGTTTAAGAAACTCGTCGCCCATCAATGCCTCGGCGCCGTCTGGTCTCGTAAGGATCGTTCCAGGAGTCACGAGGCCGCCACGGTGGTGGCGACAGTCAATCAGTTCAACGCCGTGTCTCTGCGTGTGATCTCGACGATTCTGATCGACACGACGCTCAAGCCGCAGGAACGCGCGAGGATACTCGAGACGTGGATCGATATCGCGCAGGAGCTGCGTATCCTCAAGAATTTCAGCAGCTTGAAGGCGATCGTTTCCGGTCTGCAGAGCAACCCGGTGTACCGGCTGGAGAAGTGCTGGCAGTACATGCCGCGGGAGAAACACGAGCTATTCCGCGAGCTGGAGAGGATATTCTCAGAGGAGAACAACGCCTGGACGCAGAGGGAGCTGCTCATCAAGGAGGGCACCGCCAAGTTCGCCGACACCGCCGGCAGGAGCGATCGACATCTGCAAAAGCTCTTTCAAAAACAGAATACTCACGCTGGAGTAAGTTTAAATAACAGAACGTTTGTGCAACTAAAAAAAAATTGTGACGCTCTGTCTTCTATGTGCATTCTACAAATATTTTTATGCAAAATTTCCTTTCAGAATATTAGTTACGGTACGATACCGTATCTAGGCACTTTCCTGACTGACTTAACGATGATTGACACGGCGATACCGGACACGATAGCCGACGGTCTCATCAACTTCGACAAGAGACGGAAAGAATTCGAAGTGCTCGCCAGGATACGACTCCTGCAGGGCGCGGCAAACGCGTACAACTTCAGCACAGATCCCGTGTTTGACCGCTGGTTCCACTCGGTGCTCGTACTGGACGATCGGGAAGCTTACAAGCTCAGCTGCCAGATCGAGCCACCGCCAGCGAGCAACACTCTCAACAACCGCGGCAAGAAGAAGCAGGTCGGATTAGAGAGAAAGAACAAAATATTGAAATAATACTCAAACACAGCTACGATGATATCTATTTCTAACTGTTGGCGATTACAGGGTCATCAAGGTCACCGTAAGAACGACTCGATCGCTTCTACATCCAGTTCCAGCAGCTCCCAGTTCTACTGCGACCTGGATTCCCTCCCGAGTTCGCCGCACAATTCTTTGGATCGGCGCACCTCGCCCTCGCAGATGTCCAGCTCGTCCTCGAGCTCCTCCCTGCCGTCCCTGGACGTGTCACTGAGTTCCGGCGGAGGTGGCAATCATCAGACTCGTCTGGCACCCCCGACTGGCGCCGTAGCAGCGAACGGCAGTACTCCGAATCTCGCGGGACTGTCCAGTCCCAGTCATTCGCACAAAAGCTCGCCGGACTTCTACATTATCAAGGTTACCATGGAAACGGACAACGTGGAAACGCAGGGCGTAGTGCTGTACAAGTCGATCATGCTGTCGAACAACGAGCGCACGCCGCAAGTGATTCGGAACGCGATGCTGAAGCTCGGCCTTGAGGGCAGTCCCGATCAGTACACCCTGGCGCAGGTGTTGCCCGATCGGGAAATGGTGCTGCCTACTTCGGCCAACGTTTACTACGCTGTAAATACCGCGCACAATCTGAACTTCATACTGAGACCGAGGAGAGAGTCCAGTGACGCGACGTCGGACAGTCCCAGAAGCAAAGGCAGCGGTCACAAGCGGTAGTTCTAAGTAGCTGCCAAAACAACGCGGCCGAGAAAGAGATCGACGACGATCTCCTTTTTCTCTCTCTCGGTGATACGGGCAGGACAATTTTAGACAATAATGCGGATTCTGAAACGCGAAATCATCATCGAGTGATAATGAGTTTTTGTTTTGGCGAGGAGAATCGCTGAATGTGACAGTGAAAACAAAAAAGTGAAATGCGCAACATCGATCGAAGTAATTGCGATGGAAAATGTGAATGCGATATTAAAAAACTTCAGAACTGAATATATTAAGCTGTAATATTGTAATAATTTAGAATATATATTAGCATATCTCTACTGATTTTATATATAATATATTGCAATATTATATATAACATTTATATAAATTATCATATTACAATATTACAGCTCATTATTGAGTTCGTCACATTTCTCATTGCGATCTAAAAACTGATAATTATTTATTTTACACAATCATCATAAAACTGCGACGATCATCAGCCATCGCGTAATCAGGCGTCGCAATTGTTCCGATTGATTAATCAAACCGAAAGAGTATATAGCGAATCTCGCACGTTCTTCTTATTAAAACTACCATGACAGTTTTCGGTTTTTTTTTCGCGCGTTAAAATATGATCGCCGAAATAACGATGATTGAATCCAAGCGCGATTATTTGTACGTACAATTGAAAGCGCATACACGCATGTACGCACGCACCATTTCTCGTACCGTACTCAGATAGAAACTCAAACCGTAGTTACGCAATTGAGCAGCGAGCCTATTCTAGCAGCATATTATTCTAGGAACTTACGTTAAGCGTGAGTCACACACGAAGTTCTTATCGCTGTGATATTGTAACGCAAAAACACAAACGCGAGTCCCGTTTTATTTTCTGCAACGATCCGTAACCGATTTGTGTGTTATTTATTTACACGTCGTGAATTATCAACGTTAAATGTGATAAAATTTTTGTGTATACGATATTTATTTTGATGATGATAACATTGTAATTCAGTGATTATTTGACAACAACAACAAATTTAATGATACCAGAATTGCGCAAAAAAAAAAAAAAAAAAAAAAAACAGTTGTTTCGCGTTGTACGTGCGATTATAAAATGTAGGCGTATTTGGCGGCGGAACTTCGCGTGTGCGTGTATATATATATATTATGTATAACGTGTGTGTTTCGTAAAAAAAAAAACAAAAAAAAACAAAAAAAAACAAACAAACATTGAAGCGAGATTATAGATAACGAAAGCACACAAGAGCGCGGGCAACTTGTTACACTTGCGAGAGACAAGTTAGTTGTGATTTTTTGTAAATAAATTATTATAATTGCGTGTAGTGACGCATTTACGGACTCGACCAAAAACGTACGGGCTCTGCGTTGAAGCTCGACGAAAAGATTGTCAATTATTCTCTATCGCTATTTTCTCTAGCGCGTCTCACTCTGAAGAGCGAGATTCTATGTAACGAAATTATATAACAGAGAAAACTGCCTCGTCGATATTTCGTCCTTTTGTCCTCGTCGCGAATTTGTTTGCGCAAAGGCAAAGAAATTTCTGTGATAAAAAGAATCTCCACTTTCCGGATTTTTGCGATAAAAACAGAAAAACAAAAAAATAAGATAAACAAAGAATCAAGTCGACCGCGCGCGGCGACCGAGCAAGCTCATTTTTTCTAATACAAAATTGAAAAGCTGGGAAATAAGTTTGAGGAAGTTCGCGAGGACATTTTCATCCTTTATCAATCGACAACGAGAAATAGAGATAGAAGATCCAACCGCGCAAACAACGGAATTTTTTTTTTTTTTTTTTTTTTTAAGAAGAAGTAAATGATTTTCGAAGCCGAAAAATCTTGAAAAACAACTCCTGAAATGTAAATATTTTACAAATTGAAATTATGTATAAATTATTTTATAATCTCTATACACGTGTTTTCTTTATTAAAGTGTTTTCTCTATTTAAAGTTAAATTTGGTTGTATTCTCAATTATATATATATATTATTTATGTAATAAAATTTCGACTCGAGCGTTTAAATTCACGTTTTTCAACCGACATTCCTCGTTCGCAATATACCTCGATCGATACAAGCCATTGCGAAGCGGGCGCCAAATGATGAACGTCGTCGTCAAAAAAAAAGTGGGCTTGTTCGGTTTTTTGCCTTATTCGATCGAAGAGAGTCGAGCAAAACGAAAAAACTTGCGTACTAATCAAGAGTCGATGTACCGTGTCGTGTGTCGGCCGATTAATTTTTCACATTAATAAAAAACTCGTGGTTCTTTTTTTTTTTTTTTACAATTAATAAAGAATCTTCAGGCTCTGAAGTCAACTAAGAAAGAAAGAACTTTTTTTTTTACGTAGCACGGCGCAAAGTGACATGGCCTAGAAGAAGGAAAGACAGAGCGGAGGAACAAAAATATATGGTCGAGCATTCCGACGATACTTTTAGATTCGAGTAAGGTTTTTCCCCGAGACTTTCCAAGAGACTTTGGTCTCTTACACAATTTTGTACTTACCTTCCCCTCGCAACCCCTCCCTCTTCGTTCATATCTCCGTTTGTTCTAATATAAGTAGCTGTACATTTCTCACGTATGATACACACGCGCGGACGTTCCTCACTTAACTGACGGAATTGTTTCTCGGCGAAACGAAGTTATGTATGTGTATATATATATATATATATATATATATATATACACACACACACACACATACATACATATATATATATATATATATATATGTGTGTGTGTGTGTGTGTGTGTGTAGCACGATCTGACAAAAGAATGAGAATAGATGGCCTACACTTTTACACACGTACGGTGTAATATGTTTTTATCATCTCCTCCCGTTCAATAACCCTCTCCCCCTTCCCCTCCTCCCCGACGTCCGTAAAGCTATTGTGATGAGCCCAAAAGCTCTCTCGACGGCCTTTTCAATCTTGCGCGCGCGCCTCTTCCCTCGTTTTTATCACCCCGTTAACCCGCTTACGATCATGCTTACGTGGAGTTTTTAATGACAGCGGGGAGTTTCCGGTAGCTTCGTCATGGTGTTATTATTTCTATTTCATTACCGATATATTTTGTAAAAAAAAAACTTTAGACGTTCTTGCAAGAGCTTTTCCAGAGATGAAGTCGGAAAAGTAAATTTTATACAAGAGATATTTTTTTTTTTTTTTTGATTAGATAATTTAATCCCGCAAAAGAGATTATATCCTCTACTCTCTCTGTACCGCCTTATGTAATTAATTTAAACAAACATTGCACCGGGGTGAAAACTAGAGCCGATCGGTATCATGCAGAACGATTTCATGTGGCCGACGAGTGGACTTCCGGCGTGTCGGCACATCCGGCACGCGAACCTGTTGATTTTCCCGCGAGGTTCAAGTACTCGAATACTTATACAGGCATATATACAGTGGGTAGGTAGGATTCTAAGTTAAACAAGGCTAACGGTTTCTACTTCTACTGGAAAGCTGCTTACCTCGCCGTTCGACACGAGAGAGAAAGATTTGCACCGGTTATTTTCAATAGCTGATGCAATATTCAAGGACCCGATTGAACGAACTCGAGTGGAAGGTGGATGCAGGTGGATTGTTGCCTCTGCAAATCGTCAGAAAAATGCTGTCAAGAGGGCGTTGGTTATCTGAAAAATATAGAATAGAACGGAAACGATTCGATTAGATCGAACGGTAAAATCTCAGGAGTGATTGAGATCGAAGTTTTTATTCTCGATTTTGAACGCGTCTCTTCGTATCTTTAACTCGTTAGAGTCACGCTATCTAGAAAGGCGATCATCGTTTGTGTTCAACAAACGCATATTACATAGAACACAACTGAACGAAATTCTCTCATTTCCTCTCCCGCTATTTTGGTCAGACAAGAGCTGAAGGCAAACAAAAAATTTATACATCGGTAAGATAGGGAGAAAATAATGTTCGCGCAAAATTCATATACAAATCATCTCGGCCACCTTGAACGGTTCTAGTGTCGCGACGTTTAAATTAGAGCGATCTATTTTTGCTACGCGAGATAATTTACAAGTTGTCGCTTTTCAACCGAGGGCGGCATCTCGAATGTGTTGACCCGTTGACAACGGGTTTCGCGAAAGGAGCAACCGCGAGATACCGAGATCGTGCCGCGCGATACCGTGATTGGTTTCGTAAAGACAAAGTGGTTCAAGGCCGCCGCCACCGCCGTCGACTACGTCAGAAGTGGTGAACCGGAGGAATTCGGATATATCCACACATATACATTCCTCTCTCTCTCTCTCTCTTGTGCGCGCGCGGTGTTCTCGAATTTAATTGATATCGAATTGGAAGTGAATTCCCGTCTGCCGCGTTCGCGGCGAGGCATATAACATTTTGTGCCAAATATTTCGTTACTCCTCGCGCGCGCTTATTCCGTTTTCGGATCCTCTCTCTGTGACGTCAGAGTAAAAGTTCGCGTCACACTCGTGTGGTCCCCTGGTGTCTCATTATCCCCGGGAAAATAGCCTCAATGCCGCGCGCTCATCAAGTTAATACTATTGATTGAGTGTATTTACGTAAAGAAGCGATTGTGTAATTAATATTTCCCTAATTAACTGCAAATTACGTAAGGAAATCTTATTTGTCGGAATCGTAACAACGAAGATTATATTTAAACGTAGAGCGCGGGATGCGGAAGTGTCAACAGTAATGTCTGTTGAAAACCAGAAGAATAAAAAAAACTGAAATGTAAGAAAAAAAAACCACACGGGATCTTCAAAACCTTCGGAATTAATTAGACATTTAATACGTGACACCTGCAATTTCGTCTTTCGAAGAGTTTAAAACATCAATCTGCCAATTCGTGCTTGCGCGGATAACCGAAATAACATTCCCTCGTGTAAGCGAGCCTTCCTACAACCCCCTAATACCGACACCCTCTCTGCACGGAAGCCGGTTTTCCGCGCGAGCCGACAGGAGTCGCGACGTCCGTTCCGCTCTTCCTACCCCCGTGCCACTTCCTCGCCGTCCCCTCGTCGCCATTTCCATCCCCCAGGCGAGCCGGTGAACTCGAAGCAACCCTCGCTCGCAGCTCGCCAGTCGTGAGCTTCGTGCCGTGGTTGTTGGGGCGATGCGCCTTGGCGCATCGTGAGACGTGCGCGACCGTAAAACCAGCGAGTAGTGCATCGCGCGTCGCACTACAACAATTGTGGTGGTTCATCGTCATCGTCGCCGCCGCCGTCGTCGTCGTCGTCGTAACCACCGGACTCGCTGGAACGACGACGCTCGCACGTGAGCACGTCGCCGCGGCAGCGAGATGAGAGACGTGAGTCCCCCATTCGATCGGTCCACCTTCTCTCCGCATATCTGTGTCTCGCGCTCTTTCTTTCTGTCTCTCTCTCTGTCTCTTTCTCCGCTTGCCTCCATGTGCTGCGGAGAAAGATACAAGATCAGAGAATTGGCCATCTTTGGGAGACCGTATTATTACCCCGAGAGGCACTCGCATCGAGGTCTCTCTCTGTAAAATCTACGGCACATACTGTGTAACGCGATACACGTCCGCGATATCGCGGAGATGTCGTGCCGATCAGACATCGAGATGGCACCGCGCGTCCATGTCTCTCTCTCTCTCTCTCTCTCTCTCAGGATTACGGTATATTCCCATTCCGCGAATATACGACCACGCCGAACCGTCCATCGACGGTAATTGACTTCACGCTTGTTCGTCGCGGATGAGGTCGCGCGGGCGGCAGGTGTTGCCTTGAAAAAATATATTACCATTGTAATATGAGCTGTGTGCTCATCGCCGGGAGTGAGATTAGCGCTCGGAATAATAAACGAACGGTCGTTTGACGAAGACTGATTTTTTTCAACGATATACGAGAGAGATTTGGTAATTGAAGTTCGCTTAAAGTTGTTCCTTTCTCTCGAGAGTCGGGAGTATTTTTAGTCGGGGTTTCCAATTCGAAAACCTTTTAATTTGGAGCGGATCCTTTAGTGCGGAATAGCATCAGGTGTTCCCTCAAAAAATATTGCCACTGGCAATAACAGCTCGTCGAAACTCGGACACGTCGAATATCAAATTAATCGAACAGAACTGTAAATTTTTTTTTTTTAATCTTGAGTGGATTTTATATACAACATCGGAATAATCTGTAATACTTTTGTGCGACGTGTTAATTTTTTACCGAGATTAATCGTCATGCATTTTAAGATAATCACACGTCTCTCGCGGAATCGGCGAAGAAATTGACGGTTTGACGCGCGCGGAAATACATCGCGAATTTTAATTTCGGCTTTTGTCATCTCGTCATCTTCTTCAGCAGCGGCGCGAAGATTTGCGACTGTTGTTGTGTGAGGAACTTATCGCCTTGAAATAACATTGCGTCAGCTCTGTGACGCCACTAATAACGTATTCCCTGAAGACAACACCGGCACTCGAGCTCTGCACAACATTCACGCTCGAAAACTGGTGGCGAACTGGTCTGAAGAACTTGACGAGGACGTCTGAAGAACAATCTATACACTCGTAAGATATCTTCCTGATGTCTTTTAGCTACTCAAAAGAGGGAAGAGATCTATTGTCTTTCTTATCGTTCTTGTTCTTCATCGATCCTCACCCGGTTCTTCGGAGGGTTCTTCGGTCTTCTTTCGGGAGAAACCGCTGACGCGAGTCGACGCGCGGTCGGCTAAAAATTTGATAGGGTTAAGGGCGGTTCCTCGGCACGGTTTCGGCCAGGAAGAAAACTCTGTGCACAAAACGGAACCTTCTCTCTCTTGCTCGCTCTTTTTCTTCCCTCTCTTTCTCTCCTTCCCTCTCGTAACACTTTTCAACCCTCGACCTCGTGGCCGAGGATCGATCTCCCGCGGTGACGTGCTGCGTGAGCACACCCTCAGTGGAAAAACGCGGCCGCTCGGTCGCGTTAATAACTAATAAGTGGCCGCGTGTGTATATGCACGTATAGGTTAGGTATCGTATCTATACGTACATACATTCCGTGGTCGCCAACACGCGACCGCCTCCTCGCCTTTTCCAAGGCGTCGCGACGCGCGCTCGTTCGTCCACTCGTCTCTCTTCCACGTTCCACAAAGAACACGTGCCACGTGAACGTAATAATCGAGAGTGGCTCGTCGTATGTGAAGACTAGAGAGTGAGAGAAGAGAGATGGTGCATGACGTGGTGAAGACGATCTTGTTCTTGAAAACGAGTTCTTTTTATTGACGAAAATGACGTTGGAGGAAGATGGTACGGGCGGTGGTTCGATTTTGTTGAAATCGAGATATTTCAGAAAAGGGAAGAGAGTTTGCGCTCTATAAAAAGAAATTTTTTCCCAATAATTTGCGATTTCGTGTGTATTTCGAAGAATTTCGCGCAACGCGCGAATCGCTCGAGATAAGAATAGAACTTGTCAATGAAGTTGAATTTTTCACAGCTTGTTCACGGAAAGTGACGTTTAACCAATATGTATTTTGCGCAAGTTTATAAGGAAGAAACGTTGTTGTTCCAATTTTGTGCGCTGTGCTTTTTATTATTACCGTTCTGTGTGAAAACAAACGGTGGTTATGAGATTTACAAACTTCTCGTGCGTTTAATTTTCTAAATTTATATTTTTTATTACAACTGCGTTTGTAATAAATTAACACTTTGAACGATATCATTAAAGAAACAGTATATCTTTTGTTTCTATGGTTGTTACCGTTTTCTTTAAACTTTTTTTAACGGAGTTTTATATATTCTCGGAAAACTTTCTCCGCACTCTTATGTATAAGAGCAAAGATCAATGACAGTTTTTACACGCTATGTAGTATGTAATAGCACGACGAACAAAACAGTTCCACGTATATTGAAAAAAAATATTAGCTATGAACGTTTAATTAAAAAGCGATTTTTTTTCTCAATTAAAGGAATTCCGCTATGGAATAGCGCTCGCTCGTTCTCTCACAAAAACCCGCTCAATTAAATCATAGATTCCAGGCTGACGTGATGCATCCTTGAATAACAATTGATTGTGACATTTTCTCCGTCCAGCGTAAACTCACACAGAAAAAACAGTTTTGTTGAGATTATCAAAATTTGGTAATCTCAGCCAAAATTTGGGTTCCAAAACACTTTATTTGATTTGATTTACCAAATTTTGGTTATCTCAACAAAACTCTTTTTTCAGTGCATGTTATTGTAAAAATAATTTCATAAAAAAAGTATCGGAAGAGAAGATAAAAAATCAAAATTTGCTTCAATTGAGACTAAACCGAAAAGAATGAGCGCTTAATGTGTTCTCAAGCTCCAAAATTTATTTTCAAATTCCACAGAAAAAGTTTTTTCCCGATCACGGATTGGATTCGAAATCCAAGCTGTGTGAAAGAAAATAAAATTTTTTTATGTAATTTTTATAAACAGAATATAAGAGTAGCGTCGCGCTCGATCCGCAACTCTCGGTCTAAAAGCTTTTTTACAAAGCCTCGAGGGAGAGGCTTTGCTTCAATAAAGTGAAAGAGAAACCTACGATTTCTGCGTTATGTACACTTCACGCCTGACAAGTGCAATAAACTCAACGACGCTCCCGTTTTTTTTTTTTTTTTTTTTTTTTTTTTTTTTTTTTTAGGGTGGCGCACAAACCGCGCTCGATCTGCTTCTGAATGTCGGATTTGCACGGCACACGTGGCGCACACGTAAAAGCTATAAATGTAACTTGGATAGTTCCGATCCATCCTGGCCTGACCGTGCGGTAAATTCTGAACACACGCGTGACAGTCACGCTAACCGTCACGAAGAAAATTGGATTCGATTCTCGCCGCACCCCGCTTCTTCCGCTTTCGCGCTCCCACTTCGAAGATTTGCTCAGAAGATTAAAACCACCCCTCTCCCTTAGTTACGTATTATAACCTAAAAGTGTTGACAAAAATGTAAATATTTTCTCTCGCGCAGATGACACGAACACACACATTGCCTCGATGCAATAAAGAAAATATCAAAAATGTCAATTTACCGGCTGTCTCGAAGTTTATTTATTTTTTTTCTCGGTATCACATTATGATACCACGTCATTCTCATTCCGCTTTCTGAAAGAAAGTTTGTTTGTCGTTATCTTTCTTGATTCTCCCCCCGCTTCCCCTAAAGGGTCGACAGCGTGTAACGCAAAAATAAGTCAGTGTGAACGACGCCATCATTGATCGCGCCGCTTATAAATGTCTCTCTTCATATTATTAATAGACGGTTTCGCCGATCGTTTATGTATTCGCGATTTACTCGAATGTGTATCGCTAGTAAGCGATACGCGAATCTGTTTCGAAACACGATACATATATATCCCGCTGTTCACTGTCCGAACACTAAATACTTCCGAAGAACCTCAGCATTCGGACTAATCAGATCGCGGCACTTAAAAAAAAAAAAAAATTGTTTAACGATTCTAATTTATTGTCGCGGACATTCCCGTGTATAACGAACACGTCGCGAATGTTTAGCATAACTGCGGCACTCGCGGCAAGTTACGTGATAAATACGATCGCGATATCGTGATCAAAATAAATTACGCCACATGGTTTTGGGCTTCGAGTGCAATTCCGAGAGGAGTTGGAAATTTACTTACTAGGGCCGCGGAGAACGTGAATATTCAACATTGCGACGTGCACCGGCCACGCAATGCAGTAGCAATTCGCGCACTAAACGCAAGAAAGGAGGAACGACGGGATGGAAGTGAAAAAAAGAAAAGGAAAGACGAAGAAAGTGGGCTCGCGTGAAAAAAAAAAAAAAAAAACGCTAACTGCATGTTTCCCCTGTATATGTGCGACCTGCCCTAAGCTTTTTACGACTGGCGTGATGTAAAGTTGAAAAAATTAACGATCACTATGCTGATAGAATCGATTGCATTTTAATTAGAGTATATCATTGACGTGTGCGGCAAAATATTAACAATCGTTTCTCAGCCTTGCGCAAAATCCACGTTATTTTTTACGACCTCACTTCTAGGAAAAAAAAATAAACGAAGTTAGATTTTTATTTTTACATTAGCAGCCGAATCTACATTCAATTAAAATAGTTTTAATAGTTTTGTATTGTACGGTAATAAGTTGTTGTTAGTAATAAGTTGTTCGTTACATTTATTACACGTGCGTTTTATTTATCTTACTTATTTATATTGTTATTACGTATGTTTTATTTATTTTCCTTATTTATATTGTTCGCAATACTATTTGTTTATTTATTCTATCTTAGTAATATATCTACTTGTTTTATATATATATACTACTTTTATTTACTTATAAAAAAAAATGTAATAAATAGTGTAGAAACATATAAAGATGTTTTTCGGGTTTGAACCGCGTTAATGTCATTTGTATACCGACGTTTCGTGAACATTTCAGCTCACTTCATCAGGG
>QVNZ01014086.1:0-29898 GCA_014825645.1 Pseudomyrmex dendroicus
ATCTTATTACATTCTTGGATAATATATTTCTATCTCTGTCTGTTGTTCTTTTTCATGTATTAACTTTTGAACTGTAAATATAATACAACACATTATATCGAGATAACAGTAACTGCAAAAACAATTTTGTTCAATTTTTAGAAAATTGAAACCTGACAGAGATTCCTTTGACTATTTTCTTTTATCTTGGAAAATCGTTTATCTGTCCAAGCAGTAAATACGAAAATAAATCTAAACTACTAATTATTCGTACGATCGGTATAACAGACAGTACCCTCTTAAATAAAGCGGATGCTAGCGTCCCACGTTCGAAGACTCCACGTCCCCTCCGCGGTCCCCTTCTTTGCGGAATACAACGCGGCGAATAGAAGCGTTAGAAGCAAGTCCAATATTTGAAAACATAAGCGCGGCAGATAAAGAGGAAGAATTCCGGATGGAGATTAATCTGACAAAACACGTTATGCGAGAAAACACGCTCGCGTATGAAACTGCGCGTATCAATAATGAGAAAAAGGGAATAACAAATTGGAAAAGCAAACTATCCGGGAAAGAAAAAAGCGGATATTAGATGTACAAGTGTCGGGTGTAACAATCCGCATGTGCCAGGACTGATAAGTGAAAATTTGCAAATCTCATTTCTCTTAGTTATCCACTGAAGAAGATCCTGATACGATCAAAACGTATGAAATATTTTGTCAAAACAGTTTGAAACACACGAATATCTTGTATATTAGCTCGTATCGGTTTTTCAATTTTCCTTTACTCGTTTTACAAATCTCCTTATCTCCGGAAAAGAACGCTAACAATAAAAAACGAACATTTGCGAGGTACTAATAAATAAATTCTCGACAAATAGAGCCTTGAAGCCCGAATAATCCACCGATGGTTATAAATAAATTAAATGATATAAATAAGAATAAGGTCAAACACAAATAAAAGCAAATAAAAAGTTGATGAATATGTTCAGTTAAATATGATTACATAAAGATAATAAAGGATAAGGGAAGTTTAAGTGATTCTCCTCAGGGTTACAATATTTTTCAACACACCATTTCTATATCCACGGATCCATTCGTGGGCCCGATTCAGTTCGCTTTTTAATCGATAAACTCGACTTGAAAGAGACCGGCCCGGAAAAATCCGACGGTGTGGATTCGAACTCGGGAGGTTTATATAAAGATAATAACGAAAATGTCTCAAGTTAAGGACGAAACGTTTCATTATTATCTTTATGTAATCATATTTAACTGAATACATTCATCAACCTTTTATTTGCTCGTGTTTTGACCTTCTTATTTATATCGTTTGTTGTTACTGCGAGCGCGCCGCGCGCGCACGTCATTCCCTTACTTTAATAAATTAAATCTTCCTCAAATGAGATGAGAGGGACGCGATTTTTTTAGTTGGTCTATTTCTGATCATCTTCAGCTGTTCTACGATAATACAATAAAAAATTGTTGTAATAATATAATAAAAAATTGTTATCTCTTTTGTCTAAACCAGATGTGAAGTCTGAGTGGCACATAAGCGGGACTTCCGTGTTTTCTGTGGAAAGAGTAGAGAAACTGATGCTTTGCTGTTGCGCTCCATCATAGTCCGACCGTTTCCAGAACGTAACAATCGGGAACTTTCAGGAAAATGAGTAAAACAGATAAGTATATTAACCGATACAACTGATATTTATATATCCACATTGTGCTTTAATCGCACGTTTGATTGAATCGGTTTCATAATTCTCTCTCTCTCTCTTTCTCTCTCTCTCTCTCTCTCTCTCTCTCCCTCCCTTTCTCTCTCTCTCTCTCTCTCTCTCTCTCTCTCTCTTTCTCTCTCAAAGAGCCACGATGATATTCTAATAAAATCTCACTAGTTGTCGGTCTCATAAAGTCTCCGCCGCAGAGAGAGAGAATGCCGAGGCTGCATACAACGGCTTATCGCTACGAAACAACAACGACGTATCCTACGCGACTAGTAAGCTACCTGTTTTAAGCGAAGCTTTAAGCTTGCCGACGTTCATTATTCTTGCGTGCTATCTGAGCACGGCGTGGCTCACCGCCTCGCAGCTTTTATTGCTCCCGCTCGTTTCAGAAGAGTTCTGTTCCGCAGTAGGAACCGACTTGCTCTCTCTTTCTCTCTCTCTCTCTCTCTCTCTTTCTCTCTCTCTCTTGCTACGCAAACTTTACAGGAAACATCCTCGTCGGACAGGAGCGTGTTCGGTCGTTCCCGAGTACTCGGCTCTTTAATATTCCTCGTATATAGTGTTTTCATTGCGCCGGCTGTCGTGCTCCGTTCAACGCCTTTTTCCTTTCTTTCCTCTCCCCTCCCTCCTCTCTGCTCCTTCTTTCTATCACTCCGTCTCATTTTTTCTTCGCGTCTTACTTAACCCGTTTCTTTTTCTTCAATTCACTTTCCTCCGAAAGCTTACAAACGTTTATTTTTTTCGCTACATTTTACGCCGACATTTTAAATTCTCTCCTTCTTCTGCTTTTCACATCATGGGGTTTAATCGCAAACTCAATCGAGAAAATCGTTCGGAAGTTTCTGTTGTGTTTCCGAGTATTTGGGAAATGACAAGACAGTTGCGTGTATTTATCTTCAGATATGTCGTCGCGATCTACGCGTGATGATTATTTTGCAAAAGTAAACTGTACGGACGTAACAATATATTTCTGTTGAACGTTACGTCCGAATTTTTAAACTTCACCATTCACGTTTTTCTTAACGCTTTTCTCAACGATATTCAGAAATTTCCGAATGATTACTTTTTATTTAGCAAGGCTTCTTGTTTATCTCATCGACGATTTCTGATCGTCCGTGAAAACCGTTTGCGCTTTGATGTACGACGAGCAACGTATAACTGACCTCCGACAAGAAGTAATCCCGAGTTTCCGTGAAATCATTCCCCGAAGAGCGCTCTTTTCACTTCGCTCGGACTCATCTTCCAAGGGAAACCGGAGGGCCAGTAACCTAACTACAACGACCAAACCCTTTCCACCAAGAGCACGTACGCCACCGCCGACAGCAATTCACCCCGATTCCCGCAGCTCGTTCCTCTCCCGTTCCCTCTTCCCCTCGACCTTTCCTTCCACAAGAGAAAATTATAACGGCGAGTACAAGGTGTCCTGAAAATCGCGCGTTTTTCATCCACCACCACCACCAAACTGCTTTTTGTCTCGAAGTCAATGTCTTCGCACGGAGAATTTAACTTATCGTTACGTCGTTTTCCAGATTTTTTTCATTTTTAGTTTCGATTCTAGAATTTCAAGGATTTGTAGAAACTTTGAGGCAACTGCTTCGAATATCTCTCGTCACTTTTAAAGTGTAAAAAAAAACACAATTGTCTCGACGAAAGAACGTTTCTAACGTCAAAATGAAGAAGCGAGCGATTTGCGTGAGACACCCCGTATACAATACTGGATCCCACTTACCGGGGTTAGTCGCTCGCACGTGTAACTCGAGATAGTTCCAACCGTGCGATGTCCTGTAATATTAAGCTGGAAACCGGCGGCGGTGACTGGACGAACGACTTGTCGACTGCGCGCCGTCAGAGTGTGTTTCGAGATTTGTTTCCCATTACAGTCGCGAAAAGACGGAAATTAATCTTTCCGCAAGAACGATCACTATTATCAAAAGCCGAAAGCAGACGTATCGCAAACGGCGCTTCTTCACCCGACAAGATAGAAACCGGGCGCGCTGAAACTTATCAAAATATTAAACGTATTTAAAAGAAGATTTGTGTAATGTAATATATATTACAAGAGAGAGTGATATTATGATGCAATTTCGTACAATTAACTTTGTTAACCCTTAAAAGCTATCATATAAAATCGCGTTAATGCTACTATCATGGGTAAAATTTCACTCCAGCATATATTTTTTTATTCTAGAAATAAAAAAAGTCGTCAAAAAAGTGTGATTGTTTGAACAATACTCATGAAATTAGTGTCGCCAGATTACGGTTTCTAACAACATTAAAACGTAATTCGCATGGAGTGAAATTTTATTCATGATAGTTTTTAAGAATTAATCCTTCGCGGAAAGACAGAAATCTCCCAAACTCACTCAAAAATTGCGCATCGGCGTCTCTGATAACAATTAGTTTCTTAAAGCGCTTACATTTTTGAAACTATTAAAGATTTTTTCAATTTGTTTTTTTATCGACGCAGAATCGTTCAAACTTTCGATTCAAAACAACAAAATTGAAAAAATATTGATTTTTCGCGGATATTTGAAGTCGCGTGAGTCTCACAAACCCAGTCTGTTCAATTAATCATTTTTTAAGTCTGTCCACAAAGGGTTAATATTCATTATTTTGAACTGAAAACTAAATGGTTACATTCTTCAAAGTGTTGTTCTAGAAAGTCGAAATTAGACTTAATTTCGTAGAAGGCACGTTTATATCTTAAAAGGATCCTAAAGTGGGTCTGTTTTATCGATAAAACTGAATTTTTTGCACACACTAATCTTTTTTTAGCTGTGTGGATTGTGTGTGATAAATCTTTTTCTACTTTTTCTAAAAATAAGGGATCCGGGACGTCCAAATTTATATAACAAAATGAAAAAAAATGGTTTTTAAACTTCAATTTTTTCATTTTGTTACATAAATTTGGACGTCCCGGATCTCTTATTGTATGTATACTTTAATTGTAGAAAAGAATTTATCAATCCACAAAGCCAAAAAAAAGATTAGTGTGCTCAAAAAATTCAGTTTTATCGATAAAACAGATCCACTTTAGGATCTTTTTGCTTCGTTATTTAAATCTTCTTAGCACATCTACTGTGTATCTACGAAAATTTGCTTGCACAAATGTACAATAAACCATCATTATAGTTTTTAATAACAAAATCTCTCCAAGTACCGAAAGTTAAAGAATCATTAATGACTCGTTAAAGAAAATTAAGGAAAGTAATGAATAAATGGAACGTCGGACAGTGAATTTACAGCGAACGAAAAGTTTTCTTTTGATTTCCGTGTACAGAAACGCCGGTCCGTATATTTTCGAAACCTTTCGAGTACCGGTCGGAGTGTTGGAAAGTTTACATTGTCCTCCGGAAAATTTCATGAATAATTTCCGAGTACATCAGTGCGCGCCGGAAGAAACGTGCGGAGAGGCTGCTGGAATTGCGGAAGAAAATACAGCGCTCGGACTTCTTCTTCGTGCTTCTTTCTTTTTGCACTCCGTTATCTTGGAAAAGCGTCAGTATTACGACCATCTTACGGAAAATACAAGCAATCGAACAAAAATGTTCGCGAAAATGAAAGTAAAAAAGTTAAACTTTATGTGTAATTAGCCGACAAGAACAAACACACTTCCCATATGTATATGTCTGTAATTAACGGCTCCAAATTTATTGTAATAGATGATATCTTATTAAATAACCGATAAATTTCACAAGTTTTATACAAACAAGAATATTACCTATCTGTTAAATAAATGGTAGAATAATAATTAACTGATGAATAAGTTAAAAGTAATTAAGCGCCAATACACAATAAAATGTATTAATAAATAAATAAAATTACAAATCCAATTTAATAACGCGTTATTTTCGCGTTTATCGTAAAAATAAAATTAGTCTGAGGGAAAATTTAAACTCCATTTTTATTTTTACGTATACTAGTGTTTTCTTTTTTTGTTTTAACAATAGAGTATTCACGAATATGTGTGAAATAGCACATATTTTCCCTGTGCGTAGCTTTTCCTAATGTAACGCAAACGTTATTTCAGTAATTAGTTTTCTCAGAAGATAGGACAAATCTCTTTCTCTATCTCTTTCTCTTTTCACGAGAGCTAATCCACAAGAGAGAATCTCTTGGGATTTATTCACGCTCGACGTCAGGTCGTACTCGCGTAATCGGTGCTGTTCTTGCACTTTCACACGTGGAATGGCCGAGCATTTGCACTCATTCGAAATGAGTATCTAGATCTGAGAATATCCAGATCTATGCATTCTGCGCGAACGCATACGCCACGTTTAGCTCACACATATAAATGCGACATGATGCATGATGGTGAGTTAGGATGGTTAATAATGTTGATTTTTTTTCGTTTTTCTTTTTGGAGAATTGTGCAAAAATAAGTTTAACGCGTTTTAATCGAAACAAGACAAAACCGTGTGTGTTTCTCAAGAAATGTCTTGAAAAATTGAGAGAGAAAGAGAGAGAGAGAGAGAGAGACAGAGAGCAATTGTAATTAGACAATTAAGAGTTATCCTCTCAGTAACCTTAATGTAATTAATTAATAAATAAACTCGATTCTCTTTCGACCATTGTTACGTTTACGTACGCTCCATCTCTCTTCCTCCCTCCTCACACTCTGATTAATCTATTTCATTATCCTCTGGCGCAAACTCTGGCGCTAGCATACGGTTCAACTTTTTGTTATTAGCATTTAGGAGAAGAAGGCGGGCGTGTCACCGTTGTAGCATACTCAAGTGTAGTGTAGTCAAATACGGCACTCGACTGAACGAGCAGAACCTATATATATATACGTATAATAACGACGTGGCGAAATATGCATAGAAACACAGGATGATTATAAAGTCCCGAGAGAAAGAAAGAGCGAGTGTTATTATATTTATTCATGAATCGAATATTGATCAGTCTGTGTGTGTGTGTGTGTCGATTTGGAAGAACCAAATATATTAATATAGCTGTCACTATCTTCATTTTTTTTGTATTCACGAGTAAATATATAGGATAGCCACAAATTTTGTTTTTTAATTAAGTTCAAACTCGAACCCTACATATATATATAAACTAAAAGTTAATTAAAGTTTCTCATATCATTAAGTCACATAATATTAAATGTGAAAAATTTGCAAAGGAAAATTATAATATTTTTTTTTTTCAAAAGTTATGTGGCTTTAAGAAAATTTTTATCATTAGTGCACATTTTGCAATCCACAACAAATTGTTAATTGTACGGTTAATTGTATTTCTTGCGTTTTTCTCGATACAAACTACTACGAAAACCAGAACATGACACTGATATTTCCCATTTAGATACGTTTAGTTAATACTACGCGCATAGTAAGTACTTTGATTGTATTAACCTTTCGTGGACTGACTCTCAAAAATGCCTACTAGATGGACTGATTGAGTCTGTGAGATCTACGCAACTTTAAAATTAAACATCTCCGCGAAAAATCAATATTTTTCAATTTTTTTTTTTTTAATCAAAAGTCTGATGAACGATTCTCGACGTCAAAAAAAAAAAAAATAAATAAATAAACATATAAGCGTTTGAAACAAACTAATTTTTACTAGAGACACCTATGCGTAATTTTTGAGTGCGTCTGGGAATTAGTCCACAAAGGATTACTTTTTGTTAATTGCAAGAATGTATTATTTTGCACGGAACTACAATATATTTTACGCAAAAATCACCGATAGAATCACTTTTAACACATTTTTTATCACTTTGTTAATTAGCACTTTGCAATGAAAGAAAAACCATATATCTCTTGGTCAAAAAAAGAAACGTTTGCAAATCTCTGTTTTTAATAAATGTTTTTCTACATACTTTGAACCGTGTTTTGAACTCTCATCGGCTCCTCTAACTATTATTAATTTTTTGAATTTATTTTTATCCCCTCGAAACCGGCAGAAGAAAGAGTCGGCCATAAATCTGTCAGTTCTTGTAGTCGACCCTTCTTTTTGCTGTAGCGAGAAAAAGATTTTATTTGTATCCGGGAAACTTTTTTCCGTTTATATCCGAGAAATATTGTAATAATAGCATATTTTGCTTGAGCAATGTCATCAAGAATCAAAGTCCAAAAACGAATATAAATTCTTAGACGAATCCAACAAACTAAATAAGCAAAAAGTTTTATTTTATTGTTCACAAATCTCACATTACACGCACGTGAAATGGGGTGAGGTTGAGGACACACAAAAATGATGCAGCAAGCTAAGTGTCGAGTGTTCTCAACCTGTCAGACAGTATGACTGCGATTGGTCGCTTAATCCTCAAGTTTTGCTGCTTAATTTTGGGTTTTTTGATGTTCCCGATTTTACGAGTACCGAGACGTGATATCGTTGCAGTTTTGGAAATAAGAGAAAGAAAAAGAGGAAGAGATCAGAGGAGTATATGCAATCGCCTGATAGAACCTGCTAAGGGAGATGATTTACTTTGGAAGGGAGCTCAAGACCATATTGGGCTTATTCGCTGTCCTCTTTGGCTGTGCGCACGTGACGCAGCTTACTTGCAACAAAAGCTTTCTAATTTAATTTCGCTCAACGCCCAAAGATGAGGTTGTTAACCCTAAAACGGTCGGTGTTTGCGAGCTCATTTGCAGGTGTCGCTTTACGGCGTCGTTGTGACGAAAACTCGTTGCTATTGTTGTTGCGCTAAATCGAGGATCATGACAACACACGGTATTTCGTATATAACAATAATTTCACATTTTCGTGTTTTGTTTCTTCTTATTGAAAAACAAAAAAAAAACACAAACAAATGTGCAAAGAATACATTGTGCGCAAACGGCTGAGGAACAAATCGCGTCACGATGCGTCACAGCCGGTAGTTGCACATATTCGATCGGCGACTCCTACTTTTGCGAGCCACCGACGATCCTTTCAATCTCAAAGAGCGAAAAGTTTCGCACCAACAAGAAAGAGAGTCCGAGTCGGTAAAAAGAAAGAATTGGAAAGGAAGGGCGATCAGGTCTGAGGACATCGAAGAAGGGACGACTTGGTGGAAACTTTCTTTTCCGAATGGCCTCGCGCGTTTCTCCATGCATTTCTCCCTTTCCTCGACCGGTGTAATAAAATTCGTCGAATGAATCAAGAATGCGAAAGTCAGTGAATGATTCAGCTCGACTGGATTTGTAATTTCGTGTAATTGAGGAATTATTCAAGAAAAACCATTGGCCGCCTCCGTCCTGCCACGACGGATAAAGTACGTTGAAAAGCAAAGGGACTGTGAGTCGAAAAATGATGATCTTGTAAAATCTGTAGATTGTCATTGTAACAAATTTTAGAAATACGCGAATAATTATTAACTCACTCTCATGAGTGATTATTTTGGGACAATTATGAGTAACTTGACTAGAAAACAATAATCGGAAAATATCAAGAAATTTTATTTGCGAGATACATGTATGAGAGAAATTGTTTTACACACGCACGCACACAACACATAAACTATTTTTTTATTCCTTTCTCATCAAGTTTGTCGCAGAGAAAAGTTTCCTTGTAATCTCGTAAAATATACAAATAAGTTGTTCCCCGGAATTCTAGAGAGACTAATAATAAACTCTCATTCTCTCTCTCTCTGTGTGTGTTTTCTTTAGTCACGATACAATTTAAGCCGGCGCTCGAGAAAAGGCACCTGGGTTCTCTCTGTTAAGGGGATTCGATTACAGGTGCTCCTGACACTTTTGAGAGTTTTTGAAAGGCGCCGCGTGATAAATGACGGAATCCTAGCGAACGTGGTGGATTCGCTTCGCGGCGCGTCATTATTTACGTGTCGAAGCGGTAAAAGCCCGTCCCACCCATACCAACTCTCATCGATTCTGCTCTTCTTCTTATTCAGGGGAGCAGAAGAATGAATAGATCCCCGCCGCCGCCGCCGCCGTTAACGACGTTGGCTCGACGGTAAGTTTCATATTTACTACCATCGGCGAATCTCCTCGAACGAGTTAATTTCAACCCGCGAAAGTATCGTTAAACACCGTCTCTTGAATTACCGATTTTACAATATGTGAGCTGTATATAAAAGTATCTAAAGAGATGTATAGATGTTTGTTATTTTATTTATTACTTTTTGGAAACGAGACTATCGCGACAAAACACCAAAAAGCAAGCTGCTTTGATTAATGGCGATGTTCCGATTTCAAATAATAATATTTACCTGATCGGCTGTTTACACGCATCGCGCATTATCAAATCGATCATGATCGATTACACGTAAGTCAGTCAACATCCAATCACCGTCGGTATGAGCTGAACTAATATATTTCAAATAAACATGCTGTTCAATTAACGCATCGTAGACAGACATGGGTCTCCTAGATCCAAAACTTTCAAACCGATATCTCTAATAAAAATTAGGTTTTTTGTTAACCTTTTTGATCTTCGAAACTACTAGAGATTTTTTTACTTTGTTGTTTTTTGATCGACGCAGAAGCGTTCAAACTTTCGATTCAAAAAAACAAAATGGAAAACATTGATTTTTCATAGAGATATTTGATTTTAAAGTGGGTCTCACCCACCCAGTCTGTCCAATTAATCGTTTTTTTTTTTTTTTTTTTTTTTTTTGCGAAGAGTTAAAGGTAAGTCTTTTCTTAAGCAGAAAACGATTCCTATATTATTCCGCGAATTGAACAAGTGAGCAAGGGCATTCATAAATTTCGCGTGTCGTTTTGTCGCGAAATTTGCAGCGAGAAAGAAAATTAAACCGATGCTAAATTTTCCGTGTCGCGTGAGATTCAAGTCGAAAGAAGATAACGTAATTACACATCGTGTCAATGTGCAACCGGATCGCGGTCGGCAAGCGCCGCGCCACCCCCGTTTGCGCGCTGCGCTACACGTTTTTTCGTGTATTTTCGCGCCCAGAGAGACAAAAAGAGCTTCGCGAAGTTTTTTTTTTCCACTTTTAAACACAATGGCCACCTGTTCCTCGAGCGCGAGCAATTATTAATCCGCTGTGCCGCGCGAGAGTGAATTTTTGCTCGCGGCAGTCGATCCGATGGCAGTCGATCGAGATTGGTCTATCTATGCTTACGTTTTTATTTCGTTCACGTGCGCTGTGTTTGCGCGTTGCGATCCTCTCATGCATCACGTTTACGTGTATCCCTCCTCCCTCCTCATCCCTTAAAATCAGCGCGTTACTCTGTTATTTCGTGAAAAAACATCCGGCAACTTCTGTCGAAATGTCTTCAAATCTCTCCGCGAAGCATCTTCAGAAATTACAATTGTAAAACGATTTTACTGCTTAACATCATCAGCGCGCTCGATCGGTTCGAAACTTCAGAAACTTCGTACGTACTCTGAATTCGAAACAGCAAAATTGTCTTTAGAGAGAGAGAAGTTAAAAATGAAACTTGTTAATGGGACATTTGTTCGACATTTTGATCTCTGTGTGAATTTTAATACTTACGTTGTTTTTCTTTCTGTAAGACATAAAAACTAATCAGTAAAAAATAGACACTAGAAGGAAGAATGGTCATCGATGAAACGTGATCGAAACGTGGAAATGTAGAAAAAATAATCCAATACGTCGGAGACGTTTTGATCTTTTTTTATTTTATTTAGGTCGTCTCTCAGTGTAATTGTTTGTGTAACGCACGACAATATGAATAATTTAATTTCACTAACACACACATATATTTTATTCGCACATGAATTGTCGATTTATATAGCTTAACGAATTTCCTAGGATATGGTAATTATTCATGCGAATAAAACAGCGGGGCACAATTGGATTACCGATTTTAAAACCGGTGTTGCTGATTGTGAATTAACGTGTAACAACATTTAATTGAATTGATTTACACGCTTCATGATATTTTATTTTGCACGTGTTCTCAAACTAAACAAAGCACCGTACGACCGTTTGATTGCTATTGTAAAACTCTCTTTCTGTCCGTAAACCGATCAATCAATAATCGATATTATAATCATAGATACGCAGTCTTCGTCGCGCGCGCGCGCTTAACAAGAGTTTCTCAACTCCCAAATAATCAAATCACGCTTCAAACCGAACAGCGCTATTGGTCCTTTAAGCATCTCCACCGTGATGCCCGAATTACTGTTAGATTTCTCCGTAAGTTAATACATGTCAAGTCGTAAATCTTCTCGTCGTCGTCCGTGATTCCGTAGGATCTTGTTATCAAACTTGTCCGATGGGCTTTCCTTTTACGACGTGGAGTTACGGCCGAACTTGTTTTAACAAACGCGCGATCACACAACCGGTAACCCTGAAACCGAAATTCACGCGGTGAATTCTAGTTCGCTTCCGGAGGGGAGGTTCTCGGAACTTAATTTTTGTTTTATCGAGATTACGCGTTAGAGCAAAATCTTTCGAAAAACAATTCGGCTGCGGTTTTTTTGTCGCCTCCGACGATCGCACACGTCGACCGAGTGTCACAGCATGTTTTGAAATCGAATATTAACTCTTCGAGGATAGACTCTAAAAAAGTTTACTAGTTGGACAGACTGGGTCTGCGAGACCCACGCGACTTTAAAATCGAATATCTCCGTGAAAAATAAATATTTTTTCAATTTGTTTTCTTTTTGAATTGAAAGTTCGAACAATTCTGCGTCGATCAAAAAGAGAAAAACAAATTGAAAAAAATCTCTAGTATTTTCGAAAATATAAGCGTTTGAAAAAAGAAACTAATTTCTACTAGAGATATTGGTTTGAAATTTTTGGAAGATCCAGACTGTCCACAAAGAGTTAATATTGCTGTAGATACAATATTAGAAATCACAAAACAAATTTTTTTATAAAAATATCAAACTAATATATAAACTAAATCTTGAATTAAAAAGAAAAAGATTGACTTTAGAAAAAAAAACCTTAAAAATGTAATATTCGTAAATTTATACTAAATTGCGAGCTTTCTGTCCAAGATATATATATATATATATATATATATAGGAGCACTTAGAATTCAAGATACCAGTGTTTAAAGGGTTAAAATGCAGCGAGAAATTAAATAGCGTCGGACGTCATTGTATTTAACGTTATTTAATCGGACGGCGTATTTATCCTGTCTCAATTTACTTCTGGCTGGCTACCGAGCTCGGCGCGCGAGTGTCTCATCGTTGTAAACAATTCGCTTCTCCTCTTTACCTCTATTTTACTTTAATTTTCAGTCGCTGCGTTCTACGATGCAGCAGAAACGTCCTCCTTTCGGCCGACAGCACACGTCCAGGCGGTCGAAACTTAAAACTCGCGAAACTTTCGCTGCCCGGCAATGAAGTTTTCCGCGGATCCGTGAACGAAACTTCATCATTACACTCGAAATCCGCCGGGATTATTGCCACCGCTTGGCCGTGACAGCCCACCAACGGATTTCTTCCGTAACTTTGTGCGCGCGGTGAGACTACGACTTTGCTTGAAAACCGCCGGATTTAATGCCCGGCGGAGTATGGAAAAAGTAAAAAAACAAAAAAAAACGAGCGAACAATTAGTATCAACGTGATACAAAATCTCGATCTTAAAGTGTCTCGTAAAAAAATGTAAATTTCAAAGTTGAGATATCAAGATTGTCATGGACCTTTTACAAAGATAATGTAAAAGTTGCGACAAAATATTATTTTTAAGATTTAGTTTTTTAAATTCATTAATTTTACATTTCAATATTTGCTTTCAATTCAAGCGGGTAATGTTACGTAAAAACAATTTGATGATATTCTTAGAGGGATAGGATTCGTTGTCTTGTAATGATTTTTTGGTATATGGGCTAGCCAATAATTAATAAACATAATAAATGTCATGTATATCTGAGATAATTAATAAATAGAACAATTTTACTGTAAATGTATACATGTTCGGGAAAACACATAAAATAATATATGCAGATATAATTTTATATTTTATATTTTTTAGCTAATTATACATTGTTGCAATAACATTTTTCGAATATCAAGCATATCACTCAATACTTTTAATACCAAGTACTTAATACTTCTAATAAAAACTACTCACACAGTGTGCTCTTATATGCTTTATTCTGTATATCTATATTCATAATGGAAACTCGAGAATCGACAATATCTTATGTTTTATTGCACACTCTATAAATGGTTTTACCTTCGTGGAAGTACATTTCGAACCGTCACATGCTGCAACAGAAAACGAGAAAGAATTGTATAAAATTAAGTTGAAAACAGATACAACTAATAAGATAACGTTACATCTAATAAGATATTGCACTCACATATATTTTAAATAATAATAAATATTAAAAAATGACACAAATTAAACATTAAACAGATCACTACACATTAAATACTTTCTACAAAAACACAGAATTTCTCAAAATAGGTAAAAGAAATAAGATCTGTATAGATATATTTATTGATTACCTAAATGAGTGCAACGCTTGACGATCTTTTGACATTTTTTCACATCCTTAGAATTCACGAAAACTTGTGCACAATATTCGTATATTTTACTTCTACGTCAGTGTACCTTCTGGAGTAATCTAGAATTGATATAATAGTTAATAATTTACTCTGTATCTGTTCGAAAAGAATTAAAAAGACGATTTTACAGAAAAAAAAACTATTCAGACATTAGATTTGTATAAGTTAATTTATCGTATGTTATTATCTTTTTCCGTTTATAATATCCATTTATCTTGTGTTTTATTTAATTAGTAATTTATTTGAGCAGTAAATTAAATTAATTGTATTTTTGCAATTAAAGATTGTGTTAGTCTATTTCACATTCTAATCAGCAAAACCTTTTATTCTCTTAAATATTTATATAAAGAAGTATATAATTATATATTCTCTTGTATAAACTCATATATAAGTAAAAAAACGTACCATACCGTCTATTTTAAATGCGCAGATGGACGCATTGATCAATTCATTGAATTCATGTTCTATAAAATATAAAGACATTGTATAATATTTGATTAGGTCGGAGCTAAAATAATGCTGATTGCTTTTCGTGTGTATCTATTGAAATTACTTTGAATCAATGAAAACTGCATTTAATATGCAACAATTCAGTACTATTAAACTGTAAAGTAAACTGATCTTTTAAATTATTAACTTTGAGTCACATATTATGATATTCAGCACTTACTCGAGAGTTTTTTAGAAACGTTAATACTGCTAGAAATGGTTGCATTTTTGTGTGTAATATTTTTAAAACAAGCTTCCACGCTGTTATAATAAGCTGCAGGTCGCTGTGTCGGAACTGCATAAGCGTAAATGGCCATCTAAAATTAATGAAAGAATTACACACAAACGATGTAGTCACGGAAAAAATAGAAGCATATTATCATATTACGATGCATTACATATATTATACACGTAAGAATAAGTGCAATCATATTGCGCAAAGTTTTGAAACTTAGTAGACGTGGTCAGATTTTGTCAGATCTGAAATGTAATTCACATGTGATCTGATCCAAAATTTAGATATGAGCAGTTTTTGCATATGTATATGTACATATACATATAAAATCATATATGATTATGTTTCTGTTTTTTTCTGTTAAATCTAGTATTTTTGTGATTTTTTTTATACATTATGATTTACTAAATCTTGAAAATTTAATAAGTTAACTTAATTACTTAAATGTATCCAAAGTTAATATTTTTTATTGACTTGTAATAATGTAGGAATATCAAGTTGATGAAGTAACATCAGCGCTTATACGATGGAGGCAAGAAATGCGTAATGATAGGAAAATCTTAAAGACAAAATGAATGTAAAACTGTAGAGATAAAAAAATATATACACGAGTGTGTTTAGAACAGATTCAAAAATATTAGATCTTACAATGTTTTTCTAGATTTATATAATAACTCACCAAGACGCAAATCGTAAATAAGATAGTCTTCATTTTGTTGCTTTTTGATAGTTTACTTTAACTGTTTGATGCAACAATTCGAACAACACTACGTACGGACATGAAAATTTCGATATTTATATGCGAAAAAATTATGTATGTGTTACTAATAATGATGTATGAAACAAGATGATTAATGTGTTACTAAAAACAGTTATATAAAAGATTTACGTAAAACAATTGCCGTTAAAAATAGAATTTTTATCTTGTTCTTGAGATTTGTGTTCATATGTAAATAACTCGCGTGTAGTGCGACTTTAGTTTTCGGTGTGGCCGCGCCAAGTTATTTTGCATTAAATATTTTTTATTTGAAAACAGTTCCACATGGATTTTCGAACTTTTTACACAGAGCGAAGTCTATAAATGTATAATTCGATATAAGTACATTTTATTGGAAGAAAATAAGAGATTGGGTTTGTGGAGAATTAATTTTTTTATATAAAATAATTTTTTTATGTAAAATATACATAAAAATATCATACATACGTATGATTTCTCAATTGGCGATATTGTTTTATTATGTCACTTCTTTTGTAGAACAGATTTTATAAAGAAACAATTTTGTAGAAATACATGTTAGACTTTTCTAGTAGTAAAGGATAAAGAATAAAGGAAGTTTTAATTGATTCCCCTCAGGGTTATAATATTTTTCAACGTTCCACTTCTATATCCACGATCTATTCAATCTGATTTGGAGGCCCGATTTAGTTCGCTTTTCAATCCATAAACTCGACTTGAAAGAGACCGGCCCGGAAAAATCCGACGATGTGGATTCAAACTCAGGACCTCTCACTCACACTCAGGCCGCGAGACCAACTGGGCCGGTTGAATTTTCCAGTAGTATCATATATATGCACAATAATATTTTGTTTTTTGTATGCTTTCGAGTTTTTTATAAATTACATGAAGAATACCTACGTTCTTTTTAAAGTGTATTTCTCACAAGTTATTGTAACTATTTTTTCATGTAGTTTTTACTTTCTTTATATAGGTATGTTATTTTATTTTTACATTACACACTTAAAATCAAAATAACATGGAAATGTAAAGTGTCATTTACTTAACAGTACTAATTTGTCAATGACAAACACATGACGAATGAGTTACTTTAACATTTTTTACATATTCCAGAAGATCCACTCAAATTAAAATTTAAAAAAATTTTTTTTTTATTGTGTACTCGTCAAAAACAAAGTTATAACAATTCAATAGATACTTCATTTTATTAATCATGAAAAATCATAATAAATCCACGTTTGAATTATTTACACAGATAAGCAACTTTTGTCCTAACATTATTTTGTAGAGTTTATATATTATACTAAGCGTACAGCTCGTAGAGATCGATTTTAATAATTAATTGTGAAGAGCAGTTGTATTGCCATTGACGCGTCAACACTTGACATCTATCAAATTTCTCACCGAATTAATTTCGAAACGCTCTGTATATGTGTGATAGTGAAAATATTCCATCGTCAAAGCACATTGAATATATGTTACGTTTATATGTTTCGACAAGCGTCGGCGAGAGTACAAAGGCACTCGTGCCATTGTTCACTTAAGTGGTTTGAATAAATCCCAATCACGCTAAATTTCCTCTGTCCTCAATCAAATTGATGAAACGAGACAAAAAGCCAAAACAAAACAAACTGATTCGTTCGTTCGAGTGATTGCTAATTACAGATACATAACGACTTTTTCCGGAAACATATATCTATAAAAAAGCCGATATGGAATTAGAAAAGAAAGTTTATCGACCATTCGCACACTTGGAAAAATACAAATCATATACAAAAGCAGCACAAAATCAAAAATTCTGGCTAACGGTGTAAGAAGATAACGCGAGTCGACTATTTCGTCAGGAAAAGTAATCCATGGGAATATTCATTAGACCTGAAGCTACGTTAATTAAATTAATTGAGCAATGTCAAATAATAGCTTATTTGCTTTTATTCGTTTTCTATTTCTTACAAATATTTATTTCTTACAAATATATATTTTTTTAAGTTTTGTCATAAATTATAACAAAATAATATCTAGTGACTATTTATATAACATTTCCATGAATAATTCTCAAGACGCTGTAAGTTTCCTCGCGATAAACAAATTTTTATGAATAGTTTTTACTCTTAATAAAAAAAACATTTATGTAACACTCTCCCTCGACGTAATTATGTTGCATTTGCTTTAGAATTGAACTAGGCGAGAAAGATTGTTCACTCAAGCACTCATGGAACAAGGAAAGTGCATGTTAGAAACAATGTATATCGGGGACTCCGCATTCTATCTCGGACGCCGCGAAAGTTGCTCGAACAAGGGCAGCGAATCGCATTATGAACGCTACTCACGCTTGACCGCGAAAAAGAAAGAGAGAGAGAGAGAGAGAGAGAGAGAGAGACAAAGAGAGATAGGTTCGTAAAATTTACTCGTACGAAGCAGTTCGCTGCACACACTCGCCACGATAATGTTCCAAGTGGCCATATTGAAGTAGCCAGCTACTCCTCTCCATACGAGTTGATTATTGTCTAACGAGATTCGCATCGTGTCTGTATGTGTTGCTGCGCATTCAGTGGTCTCTGTGATGTACAGGATAGTGTATTGGTTATTTTTGTAAATAAAAAAACAAAAGTTTGTACACCAAAAAAATTGTTTTCTCTTTTTAAGGATATCCCACTTTAAGTATCCCATAGAGCATCGAAAGATTGCAGAAACTTTACATAGAAACATTACAATATTGCATGCAAAATGTTTCTGCAATGTTACTGTAAGCTTACGGCAATGTTGAAATGTCCGCCTTCAGAAATATTAATGTAATGTTACAGTGCAATATATTTATACTGAATGTGCAATGTATTTATACTGAAAACCATTAACGCAGAGGGAAAGGGCCAATACGAGCAAGACTAAGTTGTGGTATATTTATACATTATAGAGAATGTCAGAATGTCGTTTCGGTCCAAGGTTTAGGACTTTCTTCAGTGACAGTCTACATAAAAAAACAAATTTTGAAACCAAAATCAATAATATAAACTAAATTATGACGTGTGATAATATTTTAATAAGATCTAAAATGTAATATAAATATGTCTCTTAAACATGTAGTGATAAACATATACCTAAATTAAATTCATATAGAGCCAGAATGATTAAGAAGTCGTGTAAAAAAATTACATTGTCAGAATTGTTGTCAAGGTTTAAAATCTTAATAAGAACATGACATCGAAAACACTGTACGGCTAACAAACAAACATGTCTTATATATAATGTATAACGTTCATCCTCTCTATCATATGTCAACGGAAAGAGGAAAATATATTAGGGAAAAAATATATATTAGAGACAAAACGAGAAAAACAAAATAGGAAAAAACGTTATTTTGAAATATAATTGTCGAGAAATGAAAAATAAGGTGTCTCAGTTTGTCTGTGTCCGACATAACTGAAAACCATGTCAAATTATACATTTATGGACTTTGCTTTGTGTGAAAAGTCGAAAACCCATGTGGAACTGTTTTCAAAATAAAAAATATTTAATGTAAAAAACCTTAATGCATTTGCATCGAAAACTAAAAACAGAGCACGTATACGCGAGCTATGTGCTTCATGTACTTCATATATAGAAGTTTATTTTTATAATGTCTTTAGTTTTCACACAAAGCAAAGTCTATAAATATATAATTTGACATAATTTGAAGACTTCCCACGCAGAGCGAGATCATTCCTCATCCGGTGAGTGCTTCATTACTATTGTATGACAATATACGTAATTATTTGTTTGTTAACTATTTATTTGTTACTTTTATATTTTTACAGAAATGTTACAATCTAAAATTTTTTACTTTGCGCTATTTTTGATATCATTTTTTTTTTTTGTAGAATAGTGTTTGTAGAGAAAAATTTTTATAGAATATAAAGAGTACAATGTTCACACAATTATGTTATATTTTTATAGTTTTATAATATTTTATTTTGTAACAATGTATAAACGTACAAGAGTTACTTGGCGCTACTCTCTGACATCACTTCTTTTGTAGAATAGATTTCGTACAGAAAGAGTTTTTATATAGTACAGTAATATGATAATAGTTTTTTTAAAGATACGAGTTGCGCGTGTACTTGGCGCCTTTTTTTATCTTTTTTGAAAAGTTCAAGATACTGTTGCTACATATACATATTCGTTAATAGTTATTCAGAAGTATTTTTCTGATAATATACTAGAAATAAATATACTATAACAAATATTGTAAGAATTTTATATTATTATATTATATATTTCTACAACATGGCTGGAACATTTCGGCGAGATATTAATTTTGTATATCTCTACAACGTCTTTGCAATAGTACATTGTAACTTGCAATGTTGTAATGTCACTAAAAGCTTCGGTGCTGTATGGAATATCTTATACTAAAATAGGCGCCAAAAAGATTTTCTTACTATAAGAAGGAAATTTTCTAAAAAGTAATATATATACTGATAAGAATATATACTAATTAAAATATATAAAACAATAGCAAAGATTATAAAAAGACAAACTGTATTACAAAATTTACTTTTAGAGTACTGAAATTTAAAGTTTACACATTACATATAGATTATTCAGTAATGGTAGTAAATGTTGTAACTCGAAAATAACAGATCAGAGGCGCAAAATAATTAAGTTAAATTAAGTTAGCTTACGTAACTTGTGAATATTTCTTTCATTTTGTTTGAGTCTTCCTCTTTCATTTTAATACATCTATTATTAAGCAACAATTCACAAGTATATTATAATTACACTGTACTGCACTTTCACTGTACTTTATATTTGCTGGTGTAAATGCAACGTAACTCTCGCACAAACTCGCACAAACCATCTATAGAAAACATCTAACTATCGGAAAAGATTATATTCTTAAATTAAGACTATATTCTTATAAAGTATAAAATCTTCTACATACAAGAATATGTACAATTTTTTCGGTGTGGCTTTTTCTTCCTCTCTTCCTCACTTCCTCTAAATCTATATTCTCCGGTTTATACAAAACGGAGATTAAATTTGAAGTCTTTTCAAAAAAAATTTCGAGTGAGAAATAAAAACCGTTCTTGTATTTTTATTTGTGTGAATAATATAGCAATAAACAGTATTACTTGAAACATAAGAGATAGAAGAATAGCGAGCTTGGATAAACGACACAGAGAGGACGCTCCGCGTCGCGCGACACGTTACGAAAGAGTTATCAAAGCCGATTATTAACATTATTAATTGTTCAACGAACAACTTGAACGAAGTCGCAACTATCCAGCCGTAACTTGTGAAAATTAATAATCGCGTTACAGTTATCGCAGAAGCGGCATAACAAGGGACGTTAACTCGAGAGATTTAACAAGTTATTGAGAAGCCACGCTCTTCTCTTTGACAACTTTTGTGTCGCGGAAGTTGAATTTCAAAGGGTCGCCAACAGCCATTTTCGCGATCATTGGTATTCACGCAGCGGGATCTTTTTTATGAATAATTTTCAGTCTTCTTAATCGGACGGAGATGCTGACGAGAATTCTAGTCGCGGGACGGAAGAGAGGGAGGTGGCAGATCGAACGGGAGGAGAAGGGAGCAATAATAAGCGGGTGAAACACGAAGAACAAAAATTTTCCGCCAGATGAGAGAGAGAGAGAGAGAGAGAAGGAGAGGGAGAAATCGCTATCTGCCACGGTGTCGCTCTTTTCGTTCGTGCACGCATTTTATCCGAACGGTGGAAGCAGCAAAAGTTTTCCCTTCGAAATTCAAGTTTTCCCGCCGAGGTTCATCGAGAAACGTTCTCCGTGACGCGCTCCTGAATATTCGATTAACTCCTCACCGACGACTGGGAATTTTAATCGACAAGTTCTATCCACGAATGCGAGCGTCATACTCTAAACTCCGCTCGCCGTAAAGTTGCCCCCCACGTCGAACGAATCGCATCGTTTGCTTAACGCGTCGATACGAGTGCCGGATGCGGTCGATTGTTTAATTAGTTCTCTCGTCTCTATCGATTACCATCCACTTTCTTCTTGCGTGAGCCATTATTGAGAGCGAAATATATGCACATCCACGGATGCGGTCGATTTTACAGATAAGAAATAACTTCTTTCAGTATATAAACAAAAACTGCTTAATTATTCAATATATATAAAAGGTTGAATATATAAAACAAGTGTAAAAATATCGTTAGCATCGTAAGACGCTAAATAAATTATAGTTAAATTATGATAAATACAATTATTTTTTTTAAAAAAAAGGAAAAAATTAATACTTAACTCTTTGTGGACCCTAACTGGGTCCGTGAGACCCGCATGATTTTAAAAACCGAACATCTCTGCGAAAAATCAATATTTTGTAAGCGTTTGAAAGAAATTATATTCGAATATTTCGACTTTGCCGATTCTGTGGAGGTATACACACATGTATTGCCTTGTATTCGGTGCCTTTGTACAATGTTTATTGTTATGCCATCTAGCAGATAAGAAAGGTCGTTGCGCGCCATCTCTAGGAGAATGCGTTATCTTATCGCGTATGATTTTGGGCATTGTGGATCACGCAATCAGAGAGAGTCGATATGAGACTGTTGAGGTGATCGGTCGAAAGGTTTGTGAAGCTTGAGTAACCGCCTTTGTGATATCAGTCGATTGAGTCTATTTATTGTAATGTTTGAGTAATAACATATTTGCATTTTTATATATAAAGAAAAGAAGTAAATGAGAAGATTATTTGCCCTCAAGAGATTATTCCGCTCAGTGCCGAAAAAGTTACGCCCATGCGCCTACAATTTTTTCAAGTTTTTTTTTAAAGTTTGAACGATTCTGCGTCGATAGAAAAAAACAAATTGAAAAATGTCTAGTAATTTCCAAGAAGCGTTTAAAAAAAAAACGAATTTTAACTAGAGACACCGATTTGAAATTTTTCGATGGATCTGGGAGACCCATGTCGGTCCGCGAAATTTTATAGTAACATACAATTTATAAAAAATTAATGTTTAAAAATTTAAATGTTAAAAAAAATTTAATGTTAAAAAATTTAAACATTTTATCGCGCGTTTTCTTTAAACCGTCGCGGCAGCTGTCTATGGTTGAAGAAACATCCCCGAAGTACATCTCGCATTCAAAGCGTGACGTTTAACCACTTCGTAGAAAACAACACGGCGTCTCGAGCTTGTCTCTCGAGAAAATCTGTGATTTCTCCTTTTGACTCTTTAAAGAGAAGTACTCGGATGACAGTACGTACGACGAAAAAGAAGCGGGAGCGGATAGAGAGAGAAAAGAGAAGCGGAAGGAATCTCCTCGAGGAAGGAAAACGTAGCCCATGGGACTCGCCTCAGGCTATCCGGGACGAGAATCGAGAGCCGTCCGATACCGCATGCGGAATGCCGGAACATCCGCGAACACGTATCCCAATTTGCTCGTCTCTGGGCGACGTCTCTTGACTTCTTGCTCTTTTTCCGTTTCCCTTTTCAATAGCCGCGTACGCCGTCAAAGCGCAAGCGGCTTTATTGCCGTACGTGCGACCCCCGAGATATTGTCCGCGTTCTGAGTTAAGACGTGTATCCGGGCTGAGGAATAACGTGCTAACTACACTGCAGTCGCCGACCGTGCGATAAGTTACGCTCCGAAAGTTTCGCCGCGACCTTCGCTCGCGATAATAATCGAGCCGCCAAGCGTGATGGATGCGGCTTAGGGTTGCGCCGTTTTATTAACGTTATTAGCAGAAACTCGCGTATCTCGCTTGTACCAGCTTGCACTGCAAATGTTCAATTATCAAGTGGCGGCTAAGTCGTTAGAAGTTGGGATCGTGACTAAGTGTAATTTTGAACCGCGCGATAAATTCTAATTCTTATTTTTGTCTTTGTACATTTCGCGTCTTTTTCCTCTCGTAATAATAATAACAACAAATCACGCGAACTCGTTCTTGTACGTGCAATTATTGATGTCAAAAAAATATATACAAGCGGAAAAATTGATGTCTCTTGTTTTACCGAAACATGTTTGCTGTCCGATCGTATCTTTACGTGCGACAAATCGATCGCGCGAGTGGAGAATCGAGTGCGCGAACAATGGCAAACCTTCGAGAAATAGAGAATAAAAAAAGAGAGAGAGAGAGAGAGAGAGAGAAAGAGAGACAACTCCGAAGACACAAATGGCACTGTGTACTCGGCACGTTTCCGTCTACGAATGGGGCCGCTCGAAAGGAAGACGGAAAGCGAGCGCTTCGGTTTTCTGAGCACTTCAAGAAGTTGATCTTCGGTTGACCGTTCGTCTCGCAAGCTCTCTCTCTCTCTCTCTCTTCGTCGAGACGCCACGTTATTACCCAACACACGGCCTCTGTGAGAGGAATAGCGCGTTCGCGCTCCCGTGGAAGGCGCTGAGTCCTTCGCTATTCGTCCGGCTTTTCTCTCTCACGAGAGAGTAACAAGATCTTGATTTATACCGAGGACGCGCGTCGGGACCTGTCATAATATATGTATTATCCGGGAGTTCGCGTCGAGTATATTTATATTCCGGAACGTCCACAGCGTCCTGAATTTCATTTCGTATCTCTCTCTCTTTCTCTCTCTTTCTCCCTCTCCCTCTCCGCGCCCGGCTTTTATCCTTTTATTAAGACCATTTTTCCTGTTTTGAAATATCGGTCAAACTCCGTTAAAAAGACTTTCAACTTTATTTAAAAATTACATATCTAATCTCTTTCTCGCGAGAGAAAAGAAAAATCTTCGGAAACTTTTCGGTTCGAGTTAATGCGTTTTTTTCCTCGCCAATTTTTTACCTACAGATTTTTAGGATTATTGTAGACGTTCATTTAACGAAAAAAATCTTCAAAACCATTTGAATTGGATCTTTATTTCAATGCACGAACAGTCAATATGGTGCGGAATATTTCGAGGCCAGTTCCGAAACCGGAAGAAATGTGTGAAATTTATTGTACGAACACTTTTCGGACAAAATTTCGGTCGTCGGGTTCGCGCGCAACAGCGACGATGTCGACGGAATATTAAAAGGTCCGCTCGCTGTATGTTAGACACGTGGGATCCAAAATTGCCGCGCTATGTATCAAGTGCCGATATTTAATATCGGTCGCAACGCAACGAATCGTCTTGGCGGCGATGGCGCGGCACACATGTGTAGAAAGAAAGGGGAAATCAAAAGATCGAAGAAACGAAGACCGAGATTTGCGGAAAGAAAGGCAACGCGTTCTTTTGTCGAGTCGGTCTTTTTCGCTAAAAAAAAAAAAAAAAAAAAAACAAAATGCGACGCGTCTCACAGAAAAATCCGGAACGGATTCCGAACTGCTTTGGACGAGAGAAAGGTTGCATTAGCTGCATATTCGAGAGGCTTGAACGAATCCGACAAAGCGAAAAGGATTCAGCCTTTATTATCATTTTTCTTTTTTTACATTTTTATATCGTTTATACGTGCCGGATTATTAAAACTTTGAATGAAAGTAAAGGAAAAATGTATTACATTTTTGAAAGCGGTGGGACTGATATTGTTAAGTCGCCATATATCATCCGAAGTTTGTGTAAGACGCGATTGTAATAATAATCCAATCGACAACTTTTCCATTCAATTCGATTCAATACTCGCTACCATAAAGCACTTAGAGAAAACAATTTTTTTGTTTTGAACGGGTGTCCGTCTTTGACAGAAAAAATCGAATGGTAATCATTTTTATATTCTAACGAAATGTACGTGACCACCGGGGGGAGAAAAAAACTGAGAGTTCGAAGAAGGCAGAAAAAGAATTAATTAACTGCCGAATGATCGTCGTATTTGATTTTGCGGCTCTTTAATCAGCGAGTCAGTCCAGGCAAAAAGTTGTCGTTTCCTAACAAAACAAGAACGTTTATCACTATCATTTCAAGTAAAAGAGATGTTGCCAATAGCCAGTTTTGTTGTCATTTTCATCTATTTTCTTGTTCGCCGGTACTCTTTTTACGAGTAAAGTTCGAGAGCGACGAAGAGAAGATCACTAAAAATAGGGAACGCGCGCGCGCAACACAGCGACACTAACAAATTTGTACGTATTATCGTCAAAGGATTCATTTCCGGAACCAAAGCAAACAATCACGCGCATAGCTATTCTCTCTAATTATATTCGCCGTTAATACTAATTAACGTGTTATGTGCATTTTCGCGTGACGTGCGTTTATATAAATAAATGATTTCCACGTACGTAATCTGCGAGTAATAATGGAAATATGTAATAGTAGTGAAATACGCGTATATTTCGCATCGTAATCCTTTATTCGTAATTTTTCAATTTGGTATTCTTCTCTAATATTCAACATATTGCAAAATAATTTTTCGAATAAAAAACAAAATTTTTCGTATTACTTTCGTAAAAATTTCAATAACGAATTTTTATCATCGTAAAAGTCGGATAAGTTTGTTACTTATTATTTTTTTTTTACAGATTGAAATTGAAGCAAAACTATTGAAAAAGAATATAAAGAGAAAAAAGGAAGCACGTTACACCGTTGATTGTATACTGGTTTAATTTATTAAGTGTGATTAATATACAATTTGACGTTTCGACCGTGGGATTCGGTCTTTATTAAAGATCAAGCTCGAAAGAAATGTAATGTATGATAAACGCGTGATCGGTGAATTGTATAAAAATATTAAACGAAATATATATAAGCTACAATGGGATGTGCAAGATGACATGGAATACAGTTTCTGCAGTCTCAAGCATCCAAGTCATATATTGAACGAGAAGAATAGACTGTCAAATTTAAAACCAATTTAAAAAGAAAAGAAATAAAGGAAAAAACTAAGAATGTCAATTAACGAAGTTAAAAGATAATAAATAACGAAAAAATTAAGGTCAAAATGAGAAATAAGCTTGAGACCGAGCAATACGACAAAACTTGTAAACCGCAGAGAGGAAATTAACGTGATTGGAAAAAAAACGTGATTTTCGAAAGAATCGGTCAAATCTTCAAATCCTCACATTGTCAGCGGAGGAAACGTTAAAAATAATTAAAAAAAAAATCTGCACATAGATTATTGTCATTCCACTCGCAGCCAACTATAGAGAAGACAGCAAAGAAAAACGCGATATTTTAAGGAAGTCAGGCCCGTGTGAGTCGGGAGTGCGCAGCCGAGGGAGTTAATTTTCGTGAAGAATCACTTGAGAATAATTCCGAAAGGAAGGAAGGAAGGAAGGAAGGAAGGAAGGAAAGAAGGAAGGAAGAATTTTCTTTCCGTGCCGCTTGCACCAATCCTCTCTCTCTCTCTCTCTCTCTTTCTTCTTCGACAACGCACGAGAGAGATTCGCGGGTACGACGGAGACAGTGAAGGGAATGCTGCGAGAAAATAAAAAGAACGAACCGGACGACGTTTCTCCGCGCGTGAAGGGGATGAAACGGCCGCAGCCACCGACACGCCACGAGTCGTTAAGTCCCATTCCGTGGTTTTAATGTCGGCACTAACTTCGCGAGCCCATTCCTACGCCGTTTCGCTCTATCCGGCCGAGAAGCGGCCTCGTCTTCCATCCTCCCCTTCGCTGTTCCCGTCCTTCATCCATGGACCGCACCCTTGTCAACCCCAATCGTCGCACATATTTTTCAGTCGTTGGCCGCGTTACAAATTCGCCCGCGAGTCTTGCCTCGGTTGGTTGTCGTTCCCATTGGCAAGAAGAACAGCGTGACATCAACCGGACGGAAATCGGTCTAAGTATTGTCAATGAAATAACGAGATGTCACGCGTGATAATCACGAAAGTGAGAAAAAAACAAAGCAATATTTCAAGTAAATTGGTTTTGCACCGAAAATACATTATGCATTAGAGTATTTATGTATTGTCATATATATTTACATTTTATTTTTGTTGTATTTGCTGAAATATTAAACGATCGGAGAAAAAAAAACATTTTATTTGAATTTACTCTACAGTACTGCCCTCCTTAGCTAAAATATCCTATCTAGTGTATCGGAAGAATCGAAAAAACTGAAGTTGTATTCTTTTGTTTGTGCCGTCAGTAGTTAGGACAAATAAATTAGACACGTTTTAGACGTTTATAAAGTCTTTAGGATTTTCTAACTTCATTTAGAAGATAGAACATGTGTGGAACTTCCAATATCTCAATATATCTTGAAAAATGCAAAAATGTGAGATAGGATATTTTAACTGTATGCAAAAGTTTTAGTCTTTTTTTTGTTTACTTTTACTTGTTAATTATAAAATACAGTGGTTACAAATCAATCTGGGAAATATTTTCCCTCATTTTCTATAAATTTCTGCCACCTTTCGGGAAATTTTTGAATTTCTTCGCGAAAGAAAAATATCGGTTTGGAAGCAATGAATTGATCGAGCCATTTTCGTATTTCTGCCACATCTCGAAAGCGTTGTCCTGCTAAGAAGTCCTGCTGCATCGATCGAAACAGATGATAACCCGAAGGCGCTAAGTCAGAACAATACGCCGCGTGAGGAAGAATTTCCCAGTTCAAGTTAATGATGGTTAGGTTAGGTTTGTTGAGTGATCTTAGTAACGCCTAGCGTTGTCTTGCAGCAAAATGACTTTTCGCTATCCTTGTCCGGTATTTGCACGTATTGTGGGATACAATGTTTTCCTCAAGAATAGAGCAAATAGATTTCTTGCTACTTTTTCTTGCTAAAATTCATATCAAATACAAAGTTAGTTCGATATCAATCTTACAAAAACACAAAATGACGAAAAAATATTTCAATTTAAAATAATTTTATTAGAGGACTGGAAAAAAAAGACTAAAACTTTTGCATATACCTAATATTATTTACTTCTCTGCTCAGTTTGTGAAAGAAACAAGAATGATTGGCGATTGTTGGAGAATGGTGGTTTACTTTTTGGCTTAAAAAAAAAAACAAACAAATAAATGCAAATGAATGAGTCGATCAGAAATTGAAATAGTTTTATGTCGCGGAATTCCTCAGCCCGCGCTGGAGGAAGAAATATGTTAATCACGTGTCACGATCGCATGCCAAAAAGGAAAAGCGGGCTATACGGGGTCAAACGATGTCGGTCGGTTTGTCAGGAAATATCCGATACGGTATTCGCGGATGCAAGGAACGCGTCATTGGTCACGATGATCGACGTTCGCCAGGAACACGAATTTTCTTCGGATTTCTCTCGCGCAGGAAGTGCGGTGGAAGTTGTACACGTGCCCACGTCGACGCAATACGACGAATACTGGCGTCGTTGGAACGCGGGAAATTTATAGCACTTGCAATAAAATTCTCGTTAAGCCGTTTCATCGATTCGCAGCCCCGAACCGCGAGTTCTTCGAGAAATTTGGTCGTCAGTTTATTCGCCGTTCAAGCTATCGCTTGTGCGCGATATAAATATTAAACGATTTTTTATTGGCATGATTAAATAAATATAAAATTGTGTGTATATATAAGTATACACAGAAAAAAAGCCTAAACTACTAAACATTATTAATAGCAAAATTGTATGAACAAAATCATGTAATCAAAAGACAATAAACCAGAGAGACAATAAACCAATGGTCAATGTTGACAGTAGACGGTTAAAAATATTTAAAACGTAGTGTATTTGGCGAACGTTTTTATTCAATTAATTTTGTATTGTAATTTAGTCTGAGGATGATCTACAATTAAACGATCGAAACGTCCGCCAAATACACTGCGTTTTAAATAATTTTAACCGTCTACCGTCAACCTTGATCACTGGCTGTTTATTGTCTTTTGATTGGTTTCTTCGAGCCGTTTATTGTTTAAATATTGAAATCATGTAAATTTACATTCAACATATGCGTACATTAGTACATTTTTTGTACATTTTCGTTATTTCCGGTATTGATAAAATATATTTATTCATCGTATAAATTTTCACACCTTGTAAAGCGGTAAAAATTAAAATTATAAGCAATATGCATTTATAGAAAATATTGTAGGAAAGGTTTTTCGCGCGCGTTTAGATTTAAGGTAGGATCTCGACTGTTCGGTCTATTGTTCGGCGCTGCGCGCGATAGTTTTTGCGTATTTTCATACATATCTACCTACGTGTAATGGACGAAACAGGCAAACAGATAAGCCGAGAGACAGTAGTCGCAAATAAGCAGCCGAGGAGAGAAATCGCAAGGGAAAGTTACGGAAAAGTCGCGAGTAGGTTCGAGCGAAGTGCCGCAAGTTTTAAAAAGTGATTGTGCCGCGCGCGTGCAGTTACGTGTGAATTTTATTGATTATCATTAAATATATTACATGCGTTCTCGCGTCTCGATTTGTTATGAGAATCTAAACCTCCACACTCATTTTCCCACAATATAAATATATGTAAAAGATTTAAAAAAATGTTATCTGTTTTTCTTTAAATGAAAGATTCTTCACAACGCACGGAACAATAGCGCGCCAC
>QVNZ01014087.1:0-74210 GCA_014825645.1 Pseudomyrmex dendroicus
AATAAGGACCGTCTGCACGATCGGGCTGCATTTGCACACCGCGAAACTGGGTTGTGCGGCGGTATCGCTTCTCGTCCTACGGTTTATGGTCTACGCTTTAGTAGCCTACGCCAGAGCTCGCTACGTCGCTGCACGATCGGGCAACGACAACGACGAGCGGCGCGAGACGCGCGCGCGGTTGCGCAAACCCGCATATTTAGGATTCATAGGCACTCGGGTATAGATCCGAAGGACCGATAACCCACGGCTCCGTGGATAGAAAGGATAAGGTTATCCGACGCTATGCTAATTCTCCTCGCCGATCGCGCGGAGGGAAGAAAACGCGTCGTTTACCCCGCGCGCGCGCACGAAGGATCGCATCATTTATTATGTTAGAGGACCGTGCGCTTGACATGCTTGGAAGCTGCTTCGATAAATTAGCCTTGAACCGAGATTTGATTAGACGAAGACCGGCAGCTCTTCAGAATGTCGCTCCGTTCTTCAAACGGAGCGATTTTCTAATTCTAGACAGTACAGTAACAAATTCTCTCTTGCTTCTTCGAAGAGAAAAAAATACATGTGCAATGTAAGCAGATTTTTGCGATATCACGCGCAAGTCGTATTCTTCCAGTCAACGGAAAGCCAAATGTCAAAGTAATAATGCGGTTCTTGTGTTTTTGCAATAGCGCTGTTAACTTTGAATGAATGTTTTTACGTAAAAAGAAAAAAATATGATTGCTTTCGCCGCAGCATAATGATGTGAGGAGACGATAAGAAAACTGATTGTTTCTTCTGAGCAATATGATATATTATATATATATATATATATATATACATGTGTGTGTGTGTGTGCACACGGAAAAAATGGAGTTGCTTTAATTAAAGTCGACGTCACAGATTGCTATAAAAATAAATAATTTATTCAATTGCACGTGCGATTAATATCTAGATTCTTAGAGCAATTATCTGTTTTGTGTTGATTCAACTTCATTTTTTTTTTCTGTGTATATATACACCATAATGCTTATATATACATATATCATACACGAGTAAATGTATGTGATATACATATATATGTATACATACATATATACGTCTCGACGGAAATAGAAATGCGAAATATCTGATGTACATGTACGTGCGCGCGTTGAACGCGCTCCGTATAATCCGAAAATTCTATTCCGTCGTTGATGATGTATCCGCGCAATAGATAGCTAGATAGTCCACGTGCGAGTAGATCAAAGATATAGCTTTTTTATTCCGAATCCCCGGGAGATCCCGGGAAAGAGAGAAACGCGCGTGATACAGGTGAATTTTTCTTTTTTTTTTGTTTTTTGTTTTTTGTTTTTTTTCATCAAGATAGATACGTCCTTGATAATATATACACACACACGGCGTTAATTCGAAAATAACCCGAATGGTCCGATCTAAAAATACACGCTCGACCTGAATATTTGAAATTAAAGGGAGATCACAATTTGCGATATCTCACATCCGAACGTGGTTTAACTGAGTTTCAAAATATACACACATCTAGTAATACCGTTTGATCTTCTCCCGGCATTGCCGAATATAGCGCAACGCGAACCGATCAACAAGGATTTCGCGGTTCACATTTGACAAAGCTTGTTTGTATAAAGCTCATGAAAATGATTATCGATTTCCCCAGAGAAAAGGGTGTTTCCGTAGAGACATGCACCACCCTCCAGTAAAGTACTAAAGCTTTTTTTGTTTTGGTTTGTTTTACTTTATTACATCGGCAATTACTCAACACGGACACGTGTTAACAATATTCGCGTATTTTCTCGAACAAAAAAGAAGGTCTCCCAAAATGAGTTTTCGTATTTAACACGCGACGTTTGATCGCGAGACGTATGCGATGTAAACGCGGAGCGGCGGCTCGCGATATTCACCTAACGTGTGTATACATACAATGAACGGCCTCGAGGCATGTGTAACCCCGAACGCCCTTTCGCTACAGCAGCGCAGCACTTGTGTAAATAGCATTTGGATGCTACTCTCCGCCGAGCGGACAGGACGGCTTTAATGAGAGGGAGAGGCATTAGAAGAGGGCTCTCGTCGTCGCCCTCTCTCTCTCTTCTCTTTCTCTCTCCCTTTCTCTCGTGTGTAGTGTGACGTCGACACGAACGTTTCATCGATCGTAGAGAGAGGCACAGAGAATTCGAAAGCGCGGGAGGGAAGCGGCGGGGTAGGGTGAGGGTAGTATGGCTGGTGCCGGACAGGAAGCAAAAATCTCTGTGGGGTTTAACCCTCTCGCAGGAAACCAAGAGGAGAACATAGAGATAGAAAAAGAGATAGAAAGAGAGGGAAATGGACATATCAAATTTATTTTTTTGAAATAACGCGAATTCATCGAGAAGATCTATCCCCGAGAAGATCTTGTCACTGATATCTCTGTGTCTCCGATTCTTCTCAGTTTTGGGGATTGATCGTGAATCTTCCCCGTTCCGTCGAATACTCTTATCACTGTTCGCACTTTTATTTCACTTGTAAAAAAAGAAACGCACGCGCGTGCGCGGACAAAGCAAAAAGACGATTCTTGCGCTCACAAAAGCGTTTCTCGCAAGTAGTTTTACGTATGTAAGTTTCTTCTTCCCTCAATGACAAAACCTGTGCGTTGGTTTTTGTTTTACGACACATTCGCAAATTATTGATAGGCAAGTAACGAATAAAGCAATTGTGAAAATGTCAAATGATGTCGCGCGAAAGATTTTCACCACGAAATAGAAACTCTTCGATCAAGCGAATGCTCGCACTCGCACTGTACTGGCGTGAATTCCGGCATACTGCGGCGCGCATATTATTTATATAGTTCACGTTACTTCACTGGAGTTTCACGAGGTGCACACAATCGACCTCCCTGAAATACGATTAAATTCCAATTTGCTGCCAGACTTCAAAGCGCATTTATATGTCTGCCTCATAATCAGTGAACTATTCTGTACTCACTACACTGGAATGCTCATTGTTTGGAAAACATGACTACACGGCTAATTGAGAAATAAGAATTATTATTTCTTTCTCTCTCTCTCCCACTCTTTCTCTCTCACTCTCTATGGTGAAGTTTGATTGTTCAACGTTTCTTTGTTTCTTTTGTTTCTTAATGATAAATGCAGAAAAATTTTTTCTGTCTTACTCTCCTGTGCGTCTTCGTCAGTCGTTTCTGTTTTTCTCAACGATTTATTTTTCTTAGCGAAGTAAACATTTTAATATAAAATTGAGTTTGCTGGCTCCGATGCGATAAAGCGCTATTGAAAATTACACTTGAACTTATAAAGAAGAAAAAATAATAATATGTCACACGGAAAACAACTATCACCCGAGTGAAAAACGCACAAATTAAGTTACGTAATATATTTTTCTATTATACTCGCATGACGATGCCTCTTGCATAATTCTCTTACGTAATCGCGTATTATTGCTTCATTAAAAAAAAAAAAAAAAAAAAAAAAAAAAAAAAATCGTCTTTATAAATCAACAAGATATGACATTTATATTCGTTGATAAGACGTTGTGCGCGTGTCGTAAGAAGCGTACGTTCGCCGCCACGCAAGTCACTGGTAGTCAAGTAATAATTACAAACAAAAAAAAAAAAAAAACTGCTGCTTCTTACGTCGATGATGTAACAATTATTAATCAGTCACCGAAAGACAGGAACGATCTCGCACATCATAATTCTTTCTTTCTGTTAATTAACACTGCCTCGGCAATTAATTAATGTTTGCGGATAGATGCAACAAACAATAAACAAACCTAACAAGCTTGATGTTGATAGTTGTAATTTCGTAATAATGGCGGAATGAGTTCACATCAAAATCGTACAAGGAAACAACGAGAGGTATGTAACAAATTGATTTCAATTATTCATATTTGGCGAACTAACATCGCGTGCAAACTTATAGATGTGTTGGCGTTTTTTTTTTTTTTTTATTCCTTTGCGTTTATTTGCCGAAACAGTTCGCACGGCAAACTTGGATTCACAAATGTTTCAATAAGACCGGAATTAATCGGACCCGCGTACTCACAGTTCTAACTGCGATAATCGTCGACATATACTTCTCGCGAAGTGTTGCGCACTCACGAACCCGATTTCATCCTACTCTCCGCGATGGAATCCGAGGAGATCTCCCGCCATAGAATTGGATCGGCACAGGGACGTAGCCAACGATGATTCGAGAGGATCCCAGGGTCGGCGCGATTTACGAGACGTCCGGCCGGGATCGGTCGATGCTCGCCGGCCCTGAAGACTCACCTCGCCCACGTCCACGCCCACGTTCCCGCCGCCAGGGGAGAGGAAGAAAACACGCGGGAAAGGGAGATCGGGGGAAGATTGGGAAACAGACGAAGAACTGACCAAGAAGGAGCGAAGTTAAGAGAGAAAGAAAGAGAGAGAAGAGAACGGCCGAAAGTCAGAAAAAAAACAGCGGGCGAACACGAAGTGCAGCTCTTCACTTCTGTGTCTCTCTCTTTTTATTTTTCGTTCTTTTGATCTTGATTAGTCTCGGTCCTTTTCTATCTTTCTCTTCTTTTTCTTTTCCTCTTTCTCACTCTTCCTCTGTTCTCGTCTCTTCTTTTTCCCTCTTCCTTCCGCCTTTCCTATTTCTGTAATCGTCATCGCGTCACACTTTCTCTCCAGTTCGGCTTCCTCTATCTATTTCTCTTTGCCTCGCTCTCTCTCTAACTGTAATTTCTTCATGTCATTCGCAACCCGGACTCTGTCCGAGTTTGCGGTGTCTCTTATAAAGTCGCCTACAATCGGTGACGAGCATCACGACACAGTGATCGAGCCAGACACTGAGGGTCATTGGTCCCCTGGGACTGCCACAGACAGAGAGAAAGAGAGACCTCTCTCTATCTCCTTCCGTCTCTGCGTCTCTCTCCCCGCTAATACCGACATGTATAGGTATATCGCTCGCCGATGTGAACGCCCCTTTAAAAGCGGATCGATGGATATCACTAGGAAGCGCGCACACACAGCAATCCGTCTCGTTTGTACAGAAGGGTGATGGTATCAAAATTTGACGTACCGATTGGGATTTTGGGCGATTTTAAAATTTATTCACGAAAAGCCTCGAATAAAAAAAAAAAAAGAGCAAAGCTAATTCGCAAAACACACTTATAATTTAAAAAAATTAGATTGTTTGAACAAAAGCAAGTAGGAGACGACATACGGTCAAACATTTTTTATGTGACACCGTGTCCAAAAATATCAGTTGGATAAATCGCAAAAATGTTGTTAGAGAATGCATTTCTCTCTGCGATGTGTTTTTCTTTTATTTTTCAGAAATGTTTTTAGAAATGTCTCTAGACAAAATATATCAATAAGAACTGACGCAGTTGTTTTGACGTAAACTTCGCGCAGCGTAAACTTTATCAACAATTGAAAATCGCATGCGCTGTGCGTATACATCGCGACCGACATATCGCGCGGGTCTCTTATTAGCGGATCAGCCTATCATTTCTAAAGCGATGCAATTTTATAGCCTCCAAGAGTGTCTTTGTAGATTCTTTCCGATCGAACCGTTTGTATTACATACGCGAGCCGAACAACTCGACTTACGACTACTACTCGCAGGAAGTGGAATTGCAACGAGCGCTTGCAAGAGTCGGTAACTTCGGGGAAAAAAGTTGTTCGCGAAGTTCCGTCAACTCGTTTCCGTTCAACTGGACGCGAAACCGAGAGAGAACTCGAGAGGTAAACGACGATCGTCGTCGGACGGCGCATTACAACAATCTAAATTCGTTCGGTCGGGAGAAATCGGGAATTCTAAACCGTCGGTCGCGGTATATATTGCACATTTGTCGGAAGCAAATAAGATAAGTGGCTCAAAGTTAGATCAAGCAGACGAAGTAGAAATTTATGCAGAAGAGAACGCAAAAATCGATCGGTGCGATGCCGCGGCGCTCTTTGCTTACCCGGTCAACGGTCTCTCTCTTTCTCTCTTACTCACTGAAAGAGTTCGAGAGTACACCAATGTGTTCTATTCAATAACGGTGTCCGCACTCGACGGTCTCTGCTCATAACGATATTTTCCTGCTTAAGCGCCCAAGGATACCTGTCTACTTCTGACTCTTATACGCCAGACAGGATGTCGTGTATATTTAAATTCGCATCGGAATCAGTCAATCGCGAAGCGTATGATAAATAATTAAAAAAAAAAAAAAAAAAATAGAAAACATCGGAGACAGATACTTCTATTGTCGTACATCTCTTTCTTTTTTCTTTCTCTTTCCTTCTCTTTCTCTATCTCTCTCTCTCACTCTCTGTCTCTCTCGACACCCGTCCCCAGGGTGACGCTTAACGGTACACGGCCTTGAAGTATTTATGCAACCGAGGGAGACAAAGCGGAACGACACAACACACGCACCACGTGCGGTGCGGGGGAGGGAGGGGTATTGCTCATGGATCCGTAGAGACTTTCGTACTTCATTAGCAGTCTCGCGGATCGATGATACTCTCCTCGCAAACAATGGCCCCGTGCTCTTCGTGCTCACGTGGCGCTAAATGCGTCTCTGATATATCGAGCGTGCGTGTTTCGAAAGAGCGAAGATCGCGAACACGCGAAAAACCGGGTGTGCGCAATTAAACGCCGAAAATTAGTCGCAATAAAACGCGCGACAAAAAAAAAATCACGTCAACCGTTCTCTTTGCACTCACATCACGCGTTTGCAGACTTACATATTTGGCTGCCGGCATATATGGTCGAGTTACAAATCCGTTTGGGTTACGCATTTATGCGCGAGCGCATTTTGCTCGTGACATTCGCGCGTGTAAGAGATCTGTTTTTAGAGATTTTAATTTCGCCACGGAGCGGGTCAACTGGTGGCATCTTTCGCGGATCGATGTTCTATATATAGCCGGCTCGAAGTGTGTGATGTCTGTATAAGTGCTAGATGATGCTATTTCGGCCCCACCTGGACGGCACCTGTAAATTTCGACCAATCGCATCGATACTGACGTTCTGTCGCCAGTCTCGTTATTGAGAGAATATCGCGACTTTCCGAGAGCAATTGTTCTCACTTAGGACAAGGCTAATAACGGACGACACAAGGGTTAATAACGTTTTGAACAATTCGAACTAACATGCTTGCTATTCGAACGAGTACAATTTGCTGGTTACAAGAGTAGCCCGACGTTACGTGGTCTTTTTCTCGGTGATTAAAAGTTATTCTACAAAGAACTCTGTCATATAAAATGTTTCTGACAACGGGTAAAGAGTAGCCTGTTGTGCACACGCGTGTAAACTCTCACTCTCTCTTCAACCTCGAAAAAGAAAAACGGACACAATATTGTATGTGTGTGGCTCGCCGCACACTTTTTTCCTTTTTACTTCGACGGCGACGACGACGCCAGCGTCGTCGTCGTTATTGCGTCAACCGTCGCCGCGCGATGTCGGAGACGCGACGATCGATGATAGTAAAAGAAATGCAACGAACCCGAGGAGGGATTTTAAAGCGGTGGAGGGACATTTTAAGACACGACGAGCTTGATGATTGCGCGGCGGACGATCGTGTTTTATTAGAGAAGAAAAAAGTATACCGCCTGTATGTAAAGTCGAAGGGGGATCGCGGCGCACTCGTCCCTCATGAAAAATAACATGCGCTTAATGCAAGAAAAAGGCATTTTACGCAGAAAAAAAAGCGAGACGCAGCGCGGACGGCGATGAAGCCTTTACAATGAGCGTCTTTTTTTCGCACAACTTTTTTTCAGAAACAACCGATTTTTCCAAGTGCATACACACATTGATTTAAAAGTGCTTTTTTTCACATTAGAATAATTAATTCGATTCGTTCGAAGGAATCGATCAACGTTCGCGTTTGGTTTAAGGAATTGCTCAAGTGATAACTGAAAAATACAATGCAAATAAAGGGTGGCCGGACGTGCACGTGTCGACCGAACGTAGCCACGTGGCGTTTCTTACGTCGCGCATTCACCCCTCGCATCAAGATTCGCCCGGCCATTCCGGCACCACCATAGTTATGCTTCCATCCGTCCTTGCCGTCAAATCAATGTGTGCATGTTATATATGTGTGTGCGTTTGTGCGTTGTTGATGCGTGGGCGGCTCTGTAGAAGGATGGGTTCACCTCGACCAGCAATGACGTGGTTGTAGTAGAATAGAGATAGGCAGAGAGAGAGAAAGAGAGCACTCAGGGAAAAGGGTAAATACAAATGACAGGGAAAAAGGCAGAGAAACACAGCGCGATAAAGGGCAGAAAGAGAGAGAACAGAGACGGAAAAGCATGTAATCTGCGCACGTGCGGACCGAGAGAGCACCTCGATCGATCGTGCTCGTCGTTGCAAAGAGTCGTTACAAGCTGAGTACCGGTAGTGTCGCTGCTGGTACTAGGATCATGAAAACCAGCAACGCCGGTATACATACTCGACATACACTCGAGTACGCGAAATGAAAGAGAATGGCGCGCGTCTTTGTAACACGAGGCTTCTTCGTTCCCGAAGTGTATCGCGTAGCCTCGCGAACTTGACTCCCAAGTTTTGAGAACTACAATCAAGTATTCGCAAAAGACATTTCATATAGCACTTCGCTCGTAATATCGTTTTATTGATAAACAAAAAGAAAAATATTTTTAACAATAAATGAAACTATTAAAAATTCGTCAGCGTCTAATTTTAAGATTAAAAACAGATTTACTCTTGTATTTTCTCAGACAGTCCAATCTTTTTTTTATTAGAGTCGAATTTATTACGATCGAATTGTTTCATGCGCGTAATTGCATCGCAATTGTAGTTTCGTGCCGTGTTCGAGAGGTTTCGCTTTAAATTCAATACACTTACACTGCGCCCATATTGAAGAATTCACCGAGAACTTTCCGAGTCAAACGATAACCCTAAATCAATATTATATACATTGAACGGGTGTATAAAAATAATTCCTTCATTTCGTAACGCCCCCGTTGATGTTTTATCAACGCGTAAAGGTTTGACTCGATTTATTATAAACTAAGCGAGCGAATGCTATAAAGTTTAGACAACACTAATACGCGTTCTTTTTTTGAAGCGACCCACATTTTATCGTGCACAGTTGAACGGTAGTTTAGCTGGAAAGACGCGATCAGTGACACGAGAAAAAGTACTCAGCTTATCAACGGGTGGCCTCAATAAGCACCTAACCTTAATATATTAATCGAAAATAATTTAGAAACACAACAAGAGAGAGTTTGACGTTTGAACAATAATCGACTCGTGGTTTTTCTAAACTGCATTTCTAACTTACGCCGACGAATTGCATTTATTTAAACTTAACTGTAACGCGAATATAAGCGATATATTCCTGAAACGTAAGAGTAATCGTAAAAAGACATACTTGAAATATATAAAAACGTGATGACTATACAACATATTGTTACAAGTGAACAATGTATCTTTCCGTTACGTGAGTAATCGTTCTTTTTTTTCGTTACACAATTATACACAATTTACATATTAAAAAACGTTGCTGCACACACACACACACATATATATATATTATATATTATATACGGAAAACACAGACATGTATACTGTTATAAATAATTAATGTGCATAGTTCGAACGTATTGCATGATTATGATAATATAGTTTGACTTTGTAATCTTTCATTATCATTTATATAAGTAAAACAACTCGTTCTAGCTAGTGCAATGTATATGTAAAATAAAACCAGTATTATGCGATAAGATAGAACAAAGTTCAAACTTTTCACGTAACATAGCAGAAAACGAACTACTTCGTAATCGATAAATGTCCTTTAAGGTTTTTTTTTTTTTTTTTTTTTATTAAATAACAAGTCGGAAAAGAGACGAAATTGTCATCAACCAGAAAATAGGTTTTCATCTCGTCCCGCGATCGAGCTCAATAATGGATTACAAACAGTGCAAAAGTTTTGACCCGACACGCGGCCATCAGCAACACCTCACCTCCGAGTTTTCATCAAATTTTCAACACGACATTCGGCCACACAAACATCCCTTGCACGTATTTCTCTCTTTCTCTCTCGTTCTCTCTTTTACACGCACAAACTTTCCCAAATGAAGTTCGGAACTTCTTTCAGGCCGAACGCGAGCGTTCGCACGTGTGTGCAAACTTTCGTGAAGAATCTTTCGTGAGCCTACGCAAATCAGGGGAAGTTATTAAGCAATCTCGCTTGTTATTTCACGAGCTTTATTTCTTACGAAACTGTTTATACGCGCCCTCGCACAAAAGAAGAGAGGCGTCATTCAGGAAATTGAAAAGATTTTAACGCTGGTTTTAATTTCCCGCAGACATTCCCAAGATACGTCAGACGCGAAAATTCGAGCGTTCAATAATATATAAATGGCGGAGTTCAATGAGATTGAAAGTTAAATCTTCATCCTTCTGTTGTCTGTGCTGTTAATTAATCTTATTGCAAGTAATAATTCAATCGGTTAAAACTCCGCTCATGTAATGTCTGAATATTTATTTCTGTCCACGTTTGACTTGAATAACGTTTCTCATGTTGAATAAGTTTGTATTTTTCTCTTCGAATTGCTCGCTCGACGGGACACTTCATTTACAGTGGAACTTACTCGTTTTTATCCGAATCGATCGGAGAACAAGATAGTTCGGATAACCGAGTTGTTAACAAAGGTCCACCAGAAGTTCATAGAGGCTCATCTAGAAGTTCGTATAATAGAAGTTGAGCTTCAAATCGTTCGGATAATAGACGCCCTCCCTTTATATATTATTTCAACAACGTTGGCGCTTCTTAATTAATAATTAATAATTAATATCGCTCGGCAGATGATTATAAAACTATTCCGGGCGTGCAAAGGGCAATATTCAATATATTAAGCGTATTTTTATTTACTGAACATCGTTTTATTTATTGAATATCGTTTCTTTTTTTAATCGGAAACGTGACGTCGCGTATACATATGTACTCCAACGCTTATATATATTTGCTATGCATATTCGACTAACCGTTACGTTTAATATTCGTCGCGCAGCATGAGATTTAAATATATTATTTGCAAGAAATTATTTGCATGCACACACAGAGAGCGCGAGCGACAACATTACATACGATCGATAGGATGTACATACGCAGAACTATAATTTAAAGAAACGTAAAAACAAGAAAACGCAAACTACAGTCAACAAAACCGTGACATCTCCTTTATCACAAAAAAAAAAAAAAAAAAAAAAACGCGCGCGAATGATACACATGTTCGATATGTGCGTCCGCGAATTTTATTCGCGCGATAAGGGACGAAGACGAGGACGACTTGCTTCGACGACGTTTATCGTTCTCACGCTCTCAAGCGCAGAATGATAATTCAACTAGTCGCGTCGATATCGATACCCCTCATTCACCCCTATTCATACGCGCATTTAGATCTCGTTTCACAGAAAGAGAGTCTCTCTCCTGCGATATAAAGTACGAAGTTCTGGAGAGCCTTCGATCGGAAATTCATATTTCATACTGACCGTCGCGTATCCGTTTCAAAGAGAGAGAGAGAGAGAGAGAAAGGGAGAGAGTCACGTGTGTCTACGGTGCCTTTGAAACTCGGCCATCTATATTTCAAATCATGGCGAGGCAAGCGCGGATGGATTATCGTCGTCGAATTGAATGTGTGAGTAGACACTGTATGTGTGTGTGTGTGTGTGTGTGTGTGTCTATTTCATTATACAAGGAGAAGTCATTGAGGCGCGAGAGCAAGATGCAACAAAGAACTTTTTGCTCGCGCGGTTGATGATACTTTTCGTTCTCAACTTTCGATCCGTCATCCGATTACACCCTTTTAACGTAACGTTTTGCCGGGATTACGAACCGTCTCCCGTTGTGACCATTAATTACGATAAGCCGCAAATCCCGGATGTTGTCCTTTCTTGTCCGTCCGTCCCCACGCGCTCTTTTCTCGCAGAACCCTCAATTTTGCCCCGAAAAATATGAAGAGAAAAATATGAAAGAGAGAGAGAGAGAGAGAAAAGATGCGTCGCGAGACTGGGATTATAAGTTAACAGAGTATGTATAATTAGTCGCGAAGAGAAGCTCATATCTCACTTAAAAAATTGATAGAGAAGACTATTCTTTTCTATGGAGCTTAGATTACTGCTATTGTGTTAGTTAAGTAAGTCTTATCTCCCTTGTGTGGATCGATCGCGGAATAATTTATCAATAATCTTACTTACAAGATTTCCCTTTTCTCTCTTCTTTATTTTTTATAACCGGCGTGGACTAGACATTCGGTATACTCGCTGTAAATGTGCGCACAGTGTGACAATCAACCCCGGTTTCTTTTCCCCTCCCCTCTACACACCGACTGCTCGCAGTCGATTTCCCGGCATTATATAAAGAACACACTTAACGGTACTTCCGAATGGCAATGAACGTGAGCTATCATCTCGCGGACATTATTATGATTACGATGAAAATCGTGTATTTGTGTGTATGCCGGAACAAAAAGGTATTAAAACGTACCGCAATTATTTCCCGTCATGAGAGAAGCGCTTTACAACGGAGAAGGGAGAAACGCGGATTTTCTTTCGGATGTTGTCGGTGCAATATTTTCTCCGTTTACGCAGTAAACAGAAAGAATGACTTTACTTTTTCGTGCTACTATATATATATATATATATATATATATGTATATATTTCTTTCGTGCATTTTGTTTTAAGCCGTGAGAATCCGCCATATGTCGGCGGTGAGGCCGGGGGAGGCCGTAACGGGTGCGCGATTTTCAGCGTCGAGTCGCGTGCGAGTAATCGTCCCGATTACCTTTGCCCATCGTTGCATTATGATGTAGGAAAAGTGCTCTTAATTAAGCGGTGTGTCCTAATTGATCAGCCGAGACGCGTGCGGCACGTAGCACCGTGAACCGCCCCGACAGCGGTGCGGCTCGCCGCTATACGCTAACACGGCTTGATTGCGTCAACGTTGTCCGCGCGTTACGCAGCAGCTGTTGAGATAGAATATTTTAATGAGTTTTACAATCCGTTCAAGACATACACATATATATGTTTCTCGCTCTCTCTCTTTCGCGGAGAGCAGTATCTTCTAAAGTAATAATTAATCTTGTAAAGTAATTATAAGTATTATATAATTAGCCGCCTCGTGCGATTCGTCATAGCAGATGAATTCCAGTCGATCGTTGCACAATGTGTGTTTACGCTTTCGACAACAATAAAATTCTACCGAGTAAAAAAGTGTTTCTCGAACACGGTTGCGAAAGTGTGCGAATGTTGTGAGTAATTGTGCGTGTTTTCTAAATTATATTTTCAATCTTCTGGGAGCATCGCGCGAAATACAATTCTGACGTAATAAGAACTGTTATTTACGACGATGTTATTTTCGTCCGATTCCGGTTTATTGTCATTTATCGGTAATATACTGTAATATATTGACGCGTATTTGCGACGTGGAACAAAAATATACAGAGATCCGTCGTTAAATCAGACTGTCATCATTAAATCGGCGCGCAACTTTGCATTCCGTAATTTGGTGCCGATGTAATGTCGCTCTTGCGGAAAATCAAGACGCTCGTGTTGTTAAACAACGACACGATATACTATTTTCGTGGCGCTCGCGTGTCAATGTTATTCTACGCGCAAAAGATAGATCGAATCGCGACTTTTTCTCCATTTGTTGTTTTCTGAGAAAAAAAAGGTTGCGTGTTACTTTGTAGAAGCATGTATGTAACATCGATCAAAGTATTGAAATGCGACTTTTGTTGTTTTGTTTGTAGCCAAAAGAGACAACAGCATCAACAACAACAGCAGCAGCAACAGTATCAGCAGGCGCAACAGCAGCATGTTTCCTGGCATAGGACGACTCTTGCCTCCTGATCATCATCGTGATCTCGACCTTGACCGCAAGTCCAGCGATCCTGAAAGAAGCATTTTACGGGAGAAAGGAACGCGATGGGACAAGGAACGCCGCGACGCCACTTCTTACGCGGTTTCGGCTCGTCGAGAAATGCGAATGAAGAAAAGCACGCCGGCGAGGATCTTCGCGGAATGATTGCACCGCAGAACAAACTTCGCAAACAAACTCTACGTATTGATATTCAGTCGAGGCGGCCGATTCGATGCCATCCTCTCGATCCGTCATTAGTCGGCCGTGTATTTGTGCGCAACTTAAATGTTAAATTATATTCTATCCAAAACTTTGCGAATCAATGACAAGAATATGAAAATAATGGTTTCTGATTTTATCAAAAAACACAGAATTATATTAATTATTTGTAAAAAAAAATTATATTAACAGATGCGTACCTTTATATAGATATTTTTTTCTAAACATATATATGTATGTTATATAAATTTATAATACAATATAATATATGAATATCATTTATAACAAATTTTAAAGCTCGTGATAATGTTCAGCTAATTTTTGAATTTTCATGTGTATTGATTTACACGTTAAAAAAAAATATATTTGCACATCCGGCATGTTGGCTCGCATCGATCCTAAGACTTAGCTGAATATTATTTATGTTTTTATATGTAACCGGGGCTATATATATTTTATATCGTCAGCAAAGTAAAAAAGAACGAAGTAAAATGAGAAACTGAACGGCATGTTTAGAAAGATCGAGTGTGTGTGCGCAAAATCTTGTTATATCACACACTCGAGAAACATTTGTAAAACTACTACTACTAAGAAGAGGCAGTAAATCATGTGATAAAATCATGCGCGGATGTTGTAAGCGATAAGACTAAGTAATGTAGATTAGAAAACGATGTGCTATGACTGAGAAACTTCACGAACTCCTTTTAGCGAAGTCAAAAAAAAAAATATATATATTTTTCTGTATATCGGGGATATATTCTCATATCTGCGTATATAGAATCATAATCGAGAGTCAAGACAAGTCACAAGATCAGTCAACCAGTATCAAAAGAACTGTACAAGCCAGACGTATAAAAACATGTGTGTGAAGAACTACGCAACTTTGTAATAACGCAAATTATAACTTTGATATAGCGCCTCATTTATCGACATTTAAATTTATACATCGAATGATAGAACACGTATTTTCTCGCGTGATAACTCGTCGATGTTACGTAAAACTGCGCGGCTTTGTTTTTTTTTTTTTTTTTTTTTTTTTTTAACCATCCTTGACACAAGTGTAAAAAAACGAACACGGCAAACGTGATGAGACTCGGTTTCTCTGTTTTGTTGTAACGTTATCTGTTTCGATAAAAGAATTTTCTTTTTTCAACAAGTAAGAAACGTATAGGCGATTTTGTTTTTACCAATTTATGATAATTTATTTCCATTTGAATAATTCCCAAACGAAAATATTTGCGTTAAACAAAACGAGGTTACCCAGTCAAATGCGTTTTTATCGCTTACGCTGATAACTGACTTGATTCGGCGGAAGCTGATTAGAGTTTTAATACCCACAAACTAATACGCAAGTTAAATTCGTAACAGGATTTTAGACGTAATAGAATTACATTCTTATGTTTGTATAAAGTTTGAAATATTCCGCTGTTTTGCGCTGTGTGTACGTAATGGGATTATATTACCTCTGTAATTTGCGAGTGTATTACGATACACGCTGTCGTCGACCAGAAGAGATACTGAAAATTTACATTTCTCATCAGTCACATGTATATTTATAGATTTTTAGATGCTCTTTCTCTTTCTCTGGCGGTAAATATTATCGAGATATAATCGCGGAAAAAAAATTATTGCTTCACGCTGACCTTCGAGATGCGGAAAAAAAAATTTGCCATTATATCACCAGCAAAAAAAATTTGCTCAGTCCATCGAATTGTTTGTTTCGCTAACAAAATGTTTTTGGCGAAGCAACAAATTTAATTAGAATTAGCAAATTGTTTTTTGCTTGATAACAATATGATAACTAATCTCTATGCTGTCGAGCAAAAATTTTTTTCCGTGATGCATTCTATTTAGATCGAAGTGAAATATTCGACTGTTTTATTAGATTTTTCCATTTTGTGCCGGCGTAAAAATAATTATTTTTGTTCTTATATTGTTGGTCGTTATCGTATCTTCTCTCTTGTTACTTCGTATACAAATTTGTTATACCAATTTAACGTGTTTTATGACATAATTAACACGTGTGACACTATTTGCTCGCAGCGACGAAATATCGTCACGGCGATCGTAACTAGTTTACGAAAATTGTACGTCACGATTAAGTAACATTTACGACTCTTATGACCAAATGTAATTCACGGACGGCGTGTCAATCAATCTCCATTTGCATTAATTAACGACGTACGCATCTCTCGGCTCCTCGCGCTCCGATACTTCGATATACTCACGCCGACTTTCGTCATAAATATTCTTTGAGAACGAAGCTTGAGAACATGTATACACACAAAGAAAAACTTTGAAACTTTATCTACGATCTTTAGAACGAAATCGTTATTTGTCAGCGAACTGCCGCTTTCTGGCAGTTTTTTTCCTTCGCTATCAATTTTTTATTATCACTTTCTTCATAAATCTCGTGCGATAATAAGTTTGTAAAAAACATCTCAAATTGTGTTTTTGGGGCAATGATAAATTAAAAATAAAGCACTGTTGCACAATACTTTACGACAAAAATGATAAATCGTACGACAAAGTGATAAAATTTATGATGCAGTGAAAAACAAATTTTACGAACGTAATCGCGTGAACTCGCGTCGCGCGAAGAACTCGATTTGGTTTTTTTTTTTTTATATTAAATAAAATATCGCGCGCCCACCAAGTTATACGCGCGCATCAAACGATTAAATACAATCAGTTCTTGTTTCCGGTTCGGTTTTTAATTTCAAGTGTCACAGATAATTGGAAATATATCATGGATGACGTAATATATTATTGGTGACTCATTTGTCGTCAAACATGAAAAATCTCGAAGACACAATAACATATCAAACACACTATCTTTTAAATATATTGGAGCAAGTGTATACAAATTTTTTCCACACAGTCATGTTCGTAGAATGGAAAATTTTTTTGTTGCCGGTATTAACTTTTTATGGACGATTACTGCACGTCGGTCGTGCGTTAATGCGTTTTCTTCGTTTGAGAAATGTCAAAATAATTCCCATAAAAATGTTACACTCTTCGTTTACGTGTATATAAAATTATCTCGTTCCATATATTGCGTATCGGAATATTCAAGGAGGAAAAGGACTGAGACACGCGATAAAAAGAGGGAAAAAACGTGCGTGACGTAAATGGGTGCTATTTGAAAAAAAAAAAAAAAAAAGCAAATGTTGCGGGGAGAGAAGGAATGGCGAGGAGGGCCGTGATAGAGCGTGTAGATAGTCTATTTAGGTAGGGAAAAAGGTATTTTATACATACACGAAATCAGACAGTACTCGTGTCCACGTCGAACACGCGGTACGAGTACGTACACGGGATACCGCGGCCGCGCGATACCGATTATCGGACTCGACATCCGATGCTTGTAAACCACGGCGAAAAAACAATTCCTGGCGTCGAACTCGAGTGGCGTTTTCTCATATTGTGCTCGCGGAGAGATCTGTGGTCTTTTGGTCGCTCCGACGCGGATCAGCGAAACAAAACAATTCGAATCACGCGTGTTCCTCTCCCCCTCGTGTCACTTGCGGATCTTGAGCGAAGAAACTCAAATGCGACATCAAAGAGAGAAAAAGTTACGTTAAGTTTTAATTGTTTTTTTTTTGTTTTGTTCACATTCTAGAGAAGTAACAAAATAATGTGCAATACTTGTTGTTCGCTCGCTCTGTTTCGTATATGATCTGACAATTTGATAAAGTGCGAAACTCGGTGATGAGCGACGAGAAGATTTCTTTTCTCCGCGTCTATGTTGTGTACCATACTAGCTATGATTGAGAGAGAAACAGTATGAACTCTGTCTTGTTCGATTAATTAAAAACGTCGATGATAACCGAAAATGTATTATTGGCAGTCACGTTGATGTCGTTCGCGACATCATCAATCATGATTAATCAAACATGAGTAATTGTCTTTTCCGTCATTGTACAGATATTGTGTAATCGGGGTTACGATATACGTACCTATTGCGAGAAAAAAAAAAAGCGAATTGTCTGATAATAGACCAAGTCCATCAATAACCGAGCGTCGATTTTTACCGAATGTGAATAATGTCGTGTGTTGTGATTAATCGAACCTTCTGTACTTTTTTTTTTTTTTCTTTTTGTTTTGTTTGCATCATCACGATGTACAGAAGAGACGGATTATTCACACCGGTTCGCCATTGAGGCGTTACCGGAACGAATTGTTCTTATCTGTTCGGCGAAACCGAAGCGTAACCGATTCCCCGGGCGTAAACACGGCGGCAATGTGCGAGACGCATTTTGATATCCGATTATGCCACATACCGGTTGCGCCACGATAGCAGATAAAACGCGGAGGCGATCGTCCAGACGGTTCGCCCGTTCCAATTCCGGGACGGAAACGGTCGCATGCGGTTATTTAGCTGCGTTATTCGCGGCGACCTCGTTAAGAGCCACCGTGGCTCTTTTAACTTGCACACACCTACGACAATCACACGATGACGACACGACGACGACGGCGACGACAAGCCGCGGTAAAAAACAAAGACAACGACCCCGTTTCGCCATCAGTAAGGCGATACGCGTAGTTATACCACTGTGTTGAAGACTATCTCAAGTCCGAATGGGACACCGTGTGGCATTGAAAAAAAAAAAACGAATTGTTTCAAATATAACGCTCGCGGTGTATAAACGACGACGAGTTTAAATATATATATACGCCTTCACCTCGTTCCAATTTGCAAGGAAGTTTTTAATTGTAGAAGTCCGAAGTGTCAAGGCTGACTTATTATAAGATCAGATTACAGTGACCCACGTAAGTAATACGCAATACATTGCACATACGTACACAGAGACGGGGAATGCGTGTTGAGAGATTGCACCTTAGATATCGCCAGTTTTCATAATTTATTTCGTTCGAATTCTTCGAAGAAAAAATATGGTTTTTGTTTTTTTTATGCAAAAGAGCTCTTGTTAAGCTTAATCAATCGTTCCTGATAATCGTCGCGAGTTATTTCATGACTCCAGAGTTCTCTTGTTCCAGAATTCTTGAAAGAACACCCGCGTCGGTCGATTGTCTCCGTATATTCGTTTTTATCTGCGATCGTGGCGTGGAATATTATATAAAAAAAAAAAAAAAAAAAACGCGTGTGGAATGTATAGAACACTTGTATTCGTTTGTTTATTTATTGTAAGATAGAAAAAGCGAGCGCGCGGATCGCACGAGATCCGGTCGACTCGACGATCCCGCAAGCTAGGCGTGTCACCAAAACTTTTTAGCTGAAATCGAAATTCTGTGACTGTTTAGTCTCTAGATTTTATTAGCAAAACGTAAGAATGTGACCATAAAATATTATTTTGTTGATATATATATATATACATATTATATAATTACTATTGACTATAAATTACGAATAATCTGTAAATATAATATAACACATCGTAGATTCGTGCCTCTTATCGTCTTACACAACGTTCTCTATCTCTCAAGAGTGTCTCCCCACTCTCTCATCTCGATATTTTTTTTCCATTTTGTATGATTGTTTTTACGACGCACATACCACCTCGTAAACAGCGCGAATGATTAATGACAGATGTCGTAAAAAAGAAACCGTAAAATCGCGAGTGTCGACAGCGAAAAAAAAAAAGCAAAACTCGTAAAATTTACTTGGACGACTAAAAATAATTATTAACCAACACGCTTATCACTAGCGTCGTTACCTGCATTTTCAAAGATCGTCGTAAAGATATAATGCTCGATGTGTTTTACTCGACGTTTCAAAATGGACGCTCCTTCAATTCAAAATCCCGCTCCGCTCCGCCATGTACATCCGGCTAGTTGTTTCCTCGACGTCATTCCGACCGGCACGCGTTTCAGCTGAATTTGATTCCTTTCCCTCGTTTTGTCCGATTCAATTTGCACTGCCTTGTTGAAATGCGTTTGCACGGGAAACAACACACACGTTTGCGATATCGGCGAAATGTGCCCGCGCGTTAAACGAAAACACTTCCGAGAGCCGCGAGAGCAAAACAACTGTTCGACAACAAAACACGACTGGCGTTTTGTGTAAACACGAGCGAAGTCGCGCGCGACGCGATATATAACTCATTCGCGGCGAGAAACAACGAAATATTCGCGACAAACTCGCGCCATAACCCGCGAAAATATTCTCGCAACAAGTGCGAGGAAGAAACCGGACTGCGCGGCGCGGCGCGGCGCCAACTGGCGACCATTTCACACGTTTCGATTATCGAAGTATCGAATTCGATCGAGAACGAGAAGAGTTGCTAAAATCACATCACTGATTCTTCTACGCGTATTATGTAGGTAAGTTTTCTCTTTTCTGGATTTAGATATTTCTCTGTTTTTAGAATGTTCTTCTGTATCTTCTTACTCACATATCCGCGAATGACGCTAACGACGCTGTAAAATCTCGTACAAGCGTATCTTATTCACGTATATTCCGAGTCAACTCGTATCGTGTTTCGAGCAAAATTTGATGTTATTGATTTTTCGAAAGATACGAACAGTAATCAAATACCTGAAGGTCGCGCAAATGTGACCCGCGTTTCCACATTGTTCGCGCTCGAGTTTTTCGTGCAATCTTCGCGAAAAACCGACCGAATTGTTGAACATTTCGCGAGTTCCATGTAACAATTGCCGCACGACGCGCGCATTCCAACCCCGACTTCCGTTTCCCTAGTCAGGTTGGTAGCATTGGTTGATTAGAACGGCGCATAGAGGTCACTAGCCTCAAGTCGGATTGCGATTTCTTTGCGCGCATATATATGTGTGTGTGCGTGTGCACGTATTTGTGCGTATTCTCTCGCGTATTTCTCCGGCGTCGTGGAATTTTTTTCGCGAGAAGATCGCGTTCGCGTGTCTCTCTCCTCTGTCGTTAACGGTGACAATCGCTCGCGCGCGCACACAGTCTTTTTCGACGCCGACTCGAGCTGTCTTCGTCGCGCCGAGCTTTTCACAAGCTCTGGACAAGCTCTGCTACGGAACTCGTCGTCGTCGTCCGTTGTCGCCGCCGCCGCCGCGCATTCTCTACAACAGAAGTATCCCGAAGCTACATTAGGTACGTGGGAGGTCTCATTTCGAATCTTTCCGTATGTCGCACGTCGGCGTTTTCGTTGTCGCGTCCCGTCGTGATTGTCGTCGTGACATCGAGACATCGTCTCGGAAGGGGGTCCGCGCGACAAAGTGAGGTTAAGCGCGTTCGCGCTGTGTCTCTCGTTGCTCATCTCTGCGAAACAAAAAAAAACAAGCACCTCCGCAGAGCGATCGTGTGTGGCGTAAATGTTGGATGAATCGTGTCGCGACGTTGATTGGAGTTCGAGATCGAATCTCGCTCCTGGAATTGCGTCGATATCGTAAGTGCAATTGGAAAAAAATAATCTCGAAAGGAACAGTAGACTTATTGAGCGAGAGACCGCGCGACGCTGCTGCGATGCGGCAATCTTCTCGCGCTTGAAAAAAAAATTCTCGAGACGTTTAACGACGTACGTAAGACAAATTCTTCGTTTACGGGATTGACGAATCGTCCGAGATATATTCTGAAATTTCTCTCTCTCTCTCTCTCTCTCTCTCTCTCGTTGCGTTACTCCCAAATGAATATCGCGCTAGTGGGAAAAAGAGGCAATTGTTTTTTCTTTCCTTTTTTCTCCTTTTCTTTCTCCGCAAGAATGATGACAGCTTTACTGGGACATCATATTTTTGCGATCGAGAAAGGAGTTCTACTTGTATTTTAATGGAACGTGCAAATAGTCCGAATGACGATCAATGTCTATTGAACGTGTCGTTTGAATGTGTCGTGTGCGGTTTGAACTATTGGGTCACGATGTTGCGCAACAATTTTCTTCGTGTCACGCGGCTGCGAACGTCTTTTGCATTGTGTTAATATCGTCAATATAGTCCGAAACTGATGAATAATGTCGGCATTTTATACGAAATTGTACGATAAATTGAATTGTGCAATGTACACGACGCTTCCTAACTTCGTAGCATTCGCTCGATGACGCAGAGAACGACTTTATCGATAAAAAAACAATCATTTCCAGATCCTCCATTGCTCTAAATACTTCTGCGTATATTTATTTCTGATATGAAAGTGATATTTATCTTGCACCAATGTCAAGACAATAATAAGGTCAACGTATAATCAACAATGAGATTTATATTTTCAATATTTTGTATTATGACTTGTGTGTGATTTACAATTTTTAAGTGTTTTCGTTTTATTGCAGGAAACAAGCCAAAGAGTGAAACTAGAAGAAAAGCTTATGGGAAATATCGGACACTTTCCACTCCACACAGTATGTTCGACACTCATTTGGTAACGACATAGATTTGGTATATTAGAAAGTTATTATTTAAGTTTTGAAGTTAAGATGTTTGAAAACTGATTTTCTTTGAGCATATCTGATAATGGCAAAAAATATCACAGAAGGCTCCAAGCCTTCCGCAGATAATGATGAGTTGTTCGAATCAACATCTGCAGCCAGTAAAACAGTTGTCTGTAATGAGAAGGGAAAGCAGGAACTACTTGACACTGATAAAATTTCTAAAGAAGCTGAAAACATCAACACTTCTGAAAAAGAAAAAGATGTACAATCTGCGGATGCACACGACTCCAAACAGAAATTCCAAGAAACTTGTATAGCAGATTGCAACGGAGATCCTCAGAAGAAAGCTGATTTTGAAGAAGAAGAGGAAGAAAAAGAAGAAGCTTCCAAGTTGATCAAACCAGAAATCAAGAAGAACAGTTCTGAAGAAGTTTGTTCTGCAAAATCAAAATCTATCAGTGACGAAGACGGAGAATATCTCAATAACACGGCAGCATTCCCTGAAGTTGACGAAAGATTGGACGAGATCTTGAAGGTCGTACACGAGGATTTACGCATGCAGATGATACAAAGGCCTGTTAGCGCGCCTGCGACCGACAGCGAAGACGATAGAAAAGAGCAAAAGGCTGTAACGAACGAAGAATCTGTTACAACAAATGATGCAGCGGATGATAGGGAACAATCCGCGGCTGAAGAAAACGTTGAAGACAAGGGAAATTCTACGGAATCTTCCAAGAAGACGAAAGAAAGTTCGGAAGTTGGAATCGTCGGGCCTCCAACCGCCGTTAGCGAGCTGATAAATGAAGAGGAACTGGGAGGCGACTCGGCGTTGTCGGCCGATCAAGAGGATCATGTAGTGGAATGGATCGAGAATTCGGTGAAAGTGATCGATGAAGACGACAACGATGTCAAGACAAAGCGCAAGCGACAAATTTACGAGAAGAATTCCGGAGAGGAGAAAACAAAATCAAGGAAGTTCAACAACGCTCCCGTTATATCATCCAGAAAGTCGCAAAAGGTCGTCAGCAACATAATAAAGAAGAGCATTAAATGGTGAGTACTATATTCATGGTTAATTATTAATCACGTTACGTAAATTGAAAACATAATTGAACAATGCAGCTAAAGAACAGCTGACTATGGTGCGAATGAATATAAATTTGCGCAAATCGCACAAAAAACGTCGAAACGCAACCGTAAAAGTTGCTAGATCCTGTAGTATTTGTTCTAATTAAAATTAGGATTTTTCTATCTGTGCAGTATTATTATTTGTCAAATTTTATTAAGTTTGTATAAATTGAAAGGTATCTCGCTGCGTGCGAGATCGCAGAAAACAACAAAACTAGCGATGAGGATTATTGCATTTTTTTTATTTACCTTTCCGTTTAAACGACAATTGAATAATTGCAATTTGCACTGATTGCAACAGAATGCGAAAAACTACGTAACATGTTTGATATTTACACAGAATATAGATGGAAATTCCAGAAATATTAAAGAATGCAAATACGTTTTGAGCTCGTGTAAGCTCATAAATAGTAATGTAATTTGTTTGTTTGTTTGTTTGTTTGTTTTTTTTTTTTTTTTTTTTTTTTTTTTTTTTTTTTTTTTTTTTTCACCATTGGATGGCGCATTCTTATTGATGTGTAGCGATGCGTCAGGTTTCGCTCGCTCGAAGATATTTCTCCTCGATATAGAAAATGCACATACACTCCCGTTTTCCTTCGTGACCGTCTCCTGTATGATGGGTCGTGATTGGTGTTATCGGCCGATAAAACCGGGATAAGTGGCGAGTACGCTGACGGGCGCGCAAATGCGCGCTAACGACGTCGGGTATACATCGGGGTGGAGAGACAGAGAAGAGTCGAAGAGACGATGGAAGAGGAAAAAAAGAGAGCGGAGGGAACGAAATATTGACCGTGGGACGATAAGCAACCGGTAGTGTCGATAACAAGATGACTATTTCTGCAACGCGTCCTCTCCTTCGTCACAACCTCTTTCTCTCTCCACGTTTATCTACAAAAGAGTCTCTTATTTTTTCCGTGTTTTGCTTCGTAAATACTTTACCCCCTTTCCCCTTGTCCCGTGCTCACGTAACACGTTGCATTATAAAAAATGCAATTTCTCAATGCAATTTTTCATTATCGTTGCAAAACATTTTAAGTAAATTATGAAAAATTCAGTTATATAATCGTTTTCTTAAAAAAAAACAAAACTTTGTGGACAACAAATCGATTAGAAGTCACAGAAATAAAAAAACAAACACAACTTTGAGAGAAAGCTGATTTACCGAATTTGTGTTACGAGTGCGTAGAGAAAATTGCAAATTTTAATCTGTTTTTGAAAAACAATTTCTATAGCTCGTCCTCTAATGTCTCGTGACAAATACGATGAATATTATATGACGTTAACGGACTTTCTCAGGCAAACGATATGTTGCTTATGGCGTTAAGTGTAAACTTCCTCTCGTATTTACGTATTTACACGTTTATGATACCGGTATCATTACCGGTAAGACATTATCTCGATCTTACCGTGTATTGCCGTCGATATATTGAGAAAAAAAAGTATACCTGACAAAAGCTATATTTATCGAGATTAAGTGTAAACGTGCTTAATTTATCTCGTATATTTCTTATTTGAAAATTACACAGAGTTGAAAAGTTTTGCTATTTTGTCAAGGAAAGAAACGATGTTTTATAATGTATTCGCGTGAAAATAATATTATGTGTGTTCTTTTGTATAGTACAGCTATACAAAAAAAGCGGCTTGCTTCTTGTATTGAACTTATATTTTTATTTTTTTAATTTTCTCAAATATTCAACTCTCTTTTTCACCTTCATAATTCTACATATATGCTTTGTATTTTCGAGACGTCTTCTAAAAGAAGCTACCCTTCCGAAGGTGAGATTGATCGGATCGATAGGATCGACGAGCAAGGTTTTTCCGAGTGCTCTCCCCGTCACACGCACACACACACACACGTGCAAGATCCCGGTATAATTATAATACACGCTCGACCAATATATGCGCGCGCGCGTGTTTTATGGGAAGGCTATCCAGTTTCCACGTTCTCAGGCCAAGGCTGATCTCACCCTGGAGCGGCGGCGACAGTGGCGGCGGTGGCGGTAACAGCAGCGGCAGCAGCAACCGGGTGAAAGTGGAGCGTCTGCGATGACGCGGAGGGGCGTTAATCCCCGCGAACGGTACCATAGAAACGGTACCGCAAGGGTCGTTATGTGCAGTCACCGCCTATGCCACGGTACCGACTGGGAGAGAGCTTGATTCAGTCCTTCGACTCGATTATTTCTCCGACCCTGTCCACGCCTTCGACCCTGCGCTCGTTCGAAATTCTCGCGTTCGCCACTGCGCGTTCTCAAAAAAAATATTCTCTACGAAGGGAGACGAAAAAATCAGCTTTGCTCTATAAATTAATTTAAAAATTACATTTGTAGTATTTAATTAGAATTAAATTTAAATATACGCATAATTTAATTGGAATCTATAAATAGAATTTGTCTGTGTGTGTATTTTATAGATAAATCTTTTTAGATGAAACATACGCGTGAAGAAATTTTAGAATGACTTTTCAAATGACATATCAAATGACTTTTTGGGCTGCGTATTTTGATCGCGATCCGTACGAACGCGCTTTTCTTTTCCGACAATTGCGCAGCATTTTCGAGAGACATTTGTTTTTGCGCGCATTTTCGAAAGACATTTTTTTGACAGAACTCTTTTGCGGAACTTGTGGTTGCTTGTTCCAAGAGAAAGTGCGTAGGACACATATAATCCAACTCCAAGGTCTTCAAAAAGAAAAAGGGAAGGCCTTCTTTGTCCTCGTGAGTCCCTCAGGCGAGGAACCAGATGTTGGTTTATGAGAACTTCTGCGGCAACTGTGTGTATGTATGTGTGCGTGTGCGTGTATGTATGTTTGCGCGCACGGCTCTCTCAATCGTGGACATCAAGATGCGTGCGTGTGTGCGTGCTTCATGGCCGTGTAGTTGTACGGCACGTATCGATGGGGGTGCGTGACGGTACCACCATGGCGGAAACTCGCATCAACGCTCAGAGCTATCTGCTCAGAGTGTTTAACCTCGATTTCTGTCGTGCAAAAAAACTTTATTTGCATGCAACTCCTAATAATTTTCTAAAAAAAAGATCTATAATTATTCTGCGAGGAATCTCGCGAGTCGTCAAAAATATTTTATTATCGCAGAAAGAATCTATATTTGTGCTTTCACACTTCAAATAACTAAAGAAAATAAAATACAAGTACGTCAGTACTTATTGCAACAATAGACGAAACGTATCTTACCTGTTCTGTTACGTTCAAAAAAATCAGGGAAACGTAACTAAGTTTACGGCGAGATAAGAAATTCCATATAATAGATATTAATATTTTTTTTTTTTTTCAAATATTTATACAAGTACTTTTGAGACTACTTAAAAGAAGTTCCTTATCTTTGAAATTCCTTTCCTCGATGAGACGAATTGTGTCGAACATTCCAACTTGTGATCGTGATTATTTGTACAATATTTTATTTTTGAAGAAGTCCGATAATAATGATTTCATTATTTCGTGTTTGAAGAAGACCAACGTATCAATTCGAAGTAATACGCACACACAGTGCGGTCGTGTGGATCTTTGGATATCGGTTTTTTTGTTTTTTAACTTCAGATAATCGCACAGAATGATTCAAAATATCATAAACTGTCCGTTACCACACCATTGCCAGTATCATCACTCGCCGTCACAAGCAAGCATCGGTTGCTACCACCCTGGGCGAGCCCTCCAGCTCTCTTCTCCCGTCTCTGTCGCTCGTTCCCGCCGAACGATTCCCCTCGCAATTTTGTCGCTCACTCCGGACTCTGACCTCTCTCGCGCCGTTGCTGCGCACCACCAGGCTGCGAAGCCGCTATAAACGCGGACAGAAGGGATTCTCCTAGCGCGTGATTATATTTTGTACAACTCTCTACTGAAAAAAGTTTCATTAAGACAAAATTGTCGACGTTCCGGCTATGATATGTCGAAATTTTCGGTTTTGTCGCGACTCGATTTACCTGATTTCGTCACGATCAATATCGATGCCGCTTTATCTTGGGATATTGGACAAATATAATTCTCGTGATACGAAAGACTATAATATGACGATAATATATATGAATAAGAGTTTTGTTGCGTGTGGATCACAAAAAAGCGTCTGATTTGAGAAATTTGGGAAATTTATATTTCTTCTTTGAGAAGAATTGAATGTCGAATGTGAGAATATTATTTTTGCAAATATAATAACAAAAAGTACATTTAAGCGTAAAACGAAGAAATGCTTTTGTTTTAACTGTGTCTCGTAATGTGAAATATATTCTTATACGTTTGGTGCCTCGACCGTTACTTGTCAAACTAGATTCTTCTTACAGTTAGTGGTTTCTGAGTGAGTATATAAAAAAATAGTAAGTATATCTAATCAGATGTCCAGTCAAAAATGTTTTATGAATTTTGAACGAGGTGTTACTATGAATTAAACAACGCAAGAGTTTTTTTATCGTCTATATAGCTTCACGAAAAGTTTATAATAAAAGCATCGAGTCCTATCTTCTTCAAAACTTATTAAAAAAATTGAAACACGTCAAATCTCTGCCGTTACCAAGTTACTTAATATAGTTCGATTAAATTAATACCTAGATATTAAACACGAGATGTGAATTAACATTAAATTATAATTGAAATCGTATTTTGTTTCACGCATCGAAAACGCATCGATATACATATAGGGCGGACATCGCGTGCGTGTGGAGGTTAATTAATCTTATTAATTATATATTATCAAAGAGATAATATACATATTTCTCGAAGAGATATGTATTATATATATATTTTTGAGTTTCCGTAATGGTTGATTGTGTGATAAAATGGACGAGAAAATAGACGAGAATAATAACACGAGCCGCTCGAGTGGCCGGCAGCGTTTTGGACCACGTGTTTCCCCCAGACGTATCGTCGTGTAAATAATCTCGAGTGCCGAAACTAAGCTCTCGAGGGCATATGCTCAGTTTGATACATATGCACTGTATTTAACGAGAAACGTTAAACGCCTCGCCGTTGCTCTCAAATAGAATCAAACAGCTAAATGAACTTCTTTTTTCTATTGCGCGAGCAACAGGTCGAACGAGGTTAAACGTCGACCACGTCACGCCATCGCGATGCTGTGGGTGGGAAAGAAGGTTTCGATTAATATCGTCTCGAAAGCGAAATTTCGACGCGCATCGAAAACGATCCTCGTTTGAATTCGAACGAGGGCGCGATTTTGGATCGACCAGAATTGACGGAAGCGCGAGAGTCTGGAAGGAAAGAGGAGAGCCTGTGAAGGCTCTCTCCCCGGAGACTCTGCGTGTGCAGAGACTTACCAGCAGGTTTGGCCGGCAGAGCGGGCGTGCAGGCGAGGGACTTCGGTCGGTGTATTGATCCTGGTGAAGCGGTAGTAGAGCGGGGTAGCTGGGACCCCACCTCAAGGATGAAGGGTGTCTCCCCTCTCCGCGTTCAGCTGCGTCTCTTTCTCTCTTTCTCTATCTGCCTGCGTGGGTCCCTTTCCCTTCCCGTACACTTTTTCGCCGACCACGCGAGAAAGAACGTGAGGAGAAAGAAGGCGAAGAAGAGACCAGAGAAACCGCGTGACTGGTGTGCTTGTCCCTCAGAGAGAGAGAGGGGTGAAACACCTTCAGCGCATCTTGTGGCACCGAAGACGTCACTTCTTCTCCCATAGTCGATATAACGAGCGACAACAAAAATCGAAAAAAAAAACGAAATAAATAACAAAACAATTTCTAAAATATTTTAGAACTTGAGAGAAAGTTAATGAAAAGATAAAGTCGAATGAGATATAGTTTTGTTGGAAAGTTTCTTTTTTCTTTCTTACAAAATAATTAATGGTTATCCTGTCACAATGTATCTTGTACTAACATTGTTGACGAGGGTTCTATTTACTTACTATTCGTCAGAGCTCGTTAATCTTTGATTAAGTTGTGTTCGATATTTTCAGATATTCATTTTTAGATATATTTTTGCTTTGCTTTTTCTTTTGTTCCGTTCTTTGAAAAGGAAAAAACGCAATTAAAGTTTTTATAACACCATATAAAAACACCAGGAAAAATTATTTGTAGAAAAAATTAGTTTGTATTCTTGTGAGAATATTTTTCATTCGAGTCACTCGTCCTTGAAAAACTCGCTTGCACAGTGTAATGAAAACTAGTGGTGCACCATTGCAGCTGCACATATCTCGGCTGTTGCAGGTGCTGTCGTTGATGAACACAGAGAGTCAGAATATAAACAAATAGACGCGGGATTGAATCGCTTTGATCGCGCGATAAAAATTGCACGAATAATAATAATAATATAAAAATTACAAAAAAATTATCAAGTTTATCTGTTTTAATTCTTGCTGAATCACGCGCGCACGCGTATACACAATTATCCGTCTTGGCGCCTGAAGCTTTCAACAAATATCGCGTAAAGTACGAGATAGGATGGTATCGCGTTGGTCGACGCTTCAACCTACGGTCGATCTTTTATTCCCCCTCGACGAGAGAGAGAGAGAGAGAGAGAGAGAGAGAGAGAGAGAGAGAGAGAGATTCTCGTTGTTGCTATCCAGACGTGATGTCAACAAATGAGTAAACCTCTCTGAAGAATATGTCGAGAGAATGACGATGAGATCGTAGAAGATTTTACTTTTAGAATAAATTTGCTTATATGAGAAAACAAATATATATAAATATATATAAATATCAACACTAAAAATAATGAGTGAAAAATGTTCTTGGTGACTAAGAGAATATTACAAATCAAAGTAAAAGTACTTCTTACTTCGAGCATGCTCTTGTTCTCGTCAAAATTCACTTGAAATGTCAAATAAAATCGAAGATTTCATTGGTGTCTAGATGCCTACGCGCATATCTCGAAGAGATGTTCAAGGAAACACTTTGAAAAAGAATTTCTCGATTTTGTCGATATGTGTGCGGCCAATGCTTGCCTGTCTGGCCACCGTGCAAGATATCGCCTCTCTTCTTCGTTTTCCTCGTAGAAACTCCTCTTCGACCTGCCCCACACTTTCGCGAAGCGTTCGCAGCTGCGCATCATCATCGTTCTCCAGGCGCCGGTGGCCATGGGGGCCGACGAAGCCGTTTCCCTCCTGCACCAGCTGTGCGTCGCGGTGGCAGTGTCGGTGAGCCAAGCCGAGAGAACATGAAGAGAGAGAGAGAGAAGGGTAAGAGACGGGATGTCCGTTACGGGTGCGAGCGAGCGAGGGTTATACATGGGAGTTCTCTTTCTCTTCTCTCACTCTCGGACCAAATATTCGGGAAGGGTCGACCATGAGCGCCAATGAGGGGTATAAGACGCAGGCCCTTAGATATTTGCGAAACCAGGTATTCGACAGAACCAATGCCATGATCTTGCATTCGTAATATTATCGGCAGGTCACTCGAATTGTTGAGATGACAGAGAGCACGTTGAAACGTCGAGAGCTAATCGTATCTTTAAATAACCGCTTTAAAAAGATCAAAAGATAAAAATTTAAAATAGTAGAAGTTGTGACAAAACTTAAATAATAGGTGGAACTATAAATAAAATGTATTTTAGCAGCGTTAAACATTTGTTATTATATATTATTGTTGTTAAGTATAAAAAAACCATTTTCTTCAAGAATCATCGATTTTTTCCTTCAAAAGAAAAATGATAATTTAAAAAAAAAAAAAAAATTTCGTAAACAATCTATAAACATAAAAATATTTTATGAGTTCTTTTATAATAATCGGTGAAAATAATCTCACACTTGAAGTGCTTTTCGAAACGAAAAGAAACCCTGTGATAGAAGTTTAAAAAATCAGTCGAAAGATATGGGCAAATGACAATGAAAGATAATGTAGGAAGCGAGACAGAGAGAGAGAGAGAGAGAGAGAGGGAATGACAAAGACCGCAGGAAATCAGTCTGTCCTTATTTTGAATACCGTTCTGAACACGAGGAACAAGGCAGTTCTCTTGAGGAATTCGTCTGGTCTTTTTGATGGCTTCTTTCCTACAGATCCACTGAAGTAAGGGACTTGAGACGCAAAAACGTTCCCTACAAAGCGTCTCTGTAAAGACATTTTCAAAATCGCTTCCTAGACGAGAAGGAACAAGAAGAGATCCAAAGAGGTCTCCAAAGAGAAGTGCGATATATCGGTAATAGATATTTAATTGATAATAATTGGAATTAATTTAATAGATATTTAATATGCGTATGTAAATTAATGGATAAAATTTTTTAGGTAATGTTATTGTTATTAGTTTTTAACTGTCGTAATGTAACGCTTAATATGTTGCCTATGTGACATTGTAGTGGGATTTTACCATAATTGACAATATGGAATTTTATCAACAGTAATTTTTGTAAATGTTTCGACAATTTGTTGTTAAAAAGACGCGAGTGCCAAGTATGAAAAGATGTGAAACATTTTTATGAATGAATGATGATGTCAAGTAATTCGCCATTTACAACGAAACGAGATTTCATGCAAATAGAGATGAGAGAATCACCGTCGCCCGAACGACGGAGAGATTTTAATGCTATTGAAATGGCTCCACGAAAGGCTCGTTCTCCAACATCTGAATTATTAAATCCACTGCGATCTTGAATATTATAAGATATGTCGATAAATTCAGTCGACGACTCCCTCCTGGTTACTATTTTGTTCCTCCGAGAGATATCAAATCTCGATGTGCCGGAGACCCGTTGAATAATTTATAATCGCCAGCCATCGCTACAATAGTCCTTTTTCATTTACCAGTTCGTTAAATTTTGAGGGTTTTTTCTCGATATATTTCGTAAAAAATACGACACACTCTTCTGCGCTCCGTTGTAGCGCGTCAAGAAGACGTCAAGATTAGAAGAATTCAAGAAGAAGACAATATGAAACGGAAACGCAACGAAGACGACGAAGTACATAGGTCAACGATATCGGCGTATGATCGCGCCAGATATCGCAGGAAAAAGCGTGCGCACCACGAGGGGTGGCGAACCCCTAAAAAGGACCCTTGTTCGCGCGCGGTGACCTCCGCGCCTTCTCCCCCGCGTCTCTTCTCCCTCCCGCATATCGCCCTCACTGACGGCCTTCGCGCGACTGTTCCTTGCAACCCCAGGTTGCGCACTCCCCTCCACGGCCGCGGCGTTCTCGTCATCCCCGCGTCGACAACGTCGGAGCACGATCATTGGTTCACCGGGTTCACGCAGGCACAAGGAGGTACACGCAGCTGCCGTTATAGCTGTGCCTGCCTCTCGGACCGATCAGCGGCCAGTATTCAGAGAAGAAGCGTCGCGAGCGCGGGTAAAATCGTGGTCACCGTTGTCGTCGTCGTCATCGTCGTCGCCGCCACGGCATGTAAAATATTCGCTCCGACCCTGTGCGAGACCAGTAACCCCTCGCTTCTTTTTTTTTCTTTTCGCTCAACGTGACGCAGACACACGCTCGCACTTGAACGTTCGTCGCCATGAAAGCCTCCTTATTTCCGTTCGAGGATCGTGTTCTCCAGGCCGAAGAAGCCTCGCCGGCCGGCTAGATACCACGCGTTTGTTAGTCGACTCGCCAACGCCATCTTGACGCGACCGTCAACTCGTCATCGTACAGACAAACGCACTGGAGCGACACCTTTCGGTTGGCGACGCGCACTTGAATCTCGCACGTGACAAATTGTCGCGCGTCGTGTTTTTTCTTTCTTGTACTTTTTCCTCCCCTCCTCTGTACGCGCTGCATTTCCCCTCCGGAAATCATCGTCACCGGTAACTTCGAATTCGAAGGAAAACAGAATGATACGACAGAAGCAGGGGGCAGGAGCGCGTCGGATACGTAGGCGTTGCCGAAGTCCGTGAGATTGGTGCGCATCCCGATAATGCATCCTCCCTTCTCCGGAAACAACGCGATATTTATTTCTCTATTCTTTTCCCCTTCTCGATATATAGTCGGAGGATACGCGTCCCCTCCCGAGGACACCACTGCCCTTTGGTCCTCATCTTACGAGAAGTTGTTAATGAATCGAGAAAGTTTTATAACGACTTTTTAGTAGTTTCGAGCGAACTTCAGCAACAGAGCCAGCCTAGTGATTCGAAACCATATAGTTTCCATTGTTCATCGCTGCGTGAGTTACCGCGGTGGCTTGCGATCGAGAACGACCAAGTCGAAGTCTCGCACCGTATTTTTTTTTTATACGACTAGCGCGCACACGACCAACAACCACGTGCGCGCATGGTTTGGAAGACCGGACATCCACCGCGTCGAACACCAAAGCTTCGGCGAGTTAGTAGTCGACGAACCAGCAGACACGCTGGTCACACAACTTTTGCGCGCCGCCCGGTGAAAACTCAGTGCCATTCAGTGAAAAGAATTCGATGTGAGGGACACGTCAAGTTTTCGGCTAAACAAGAACAGACGATCGCACGCTTCGTGTCGATCTACATTTCGTCGTGGCGAGAAGAGGAATTAATCACCGCGTGTGTGCACCGGTGGAGAACCACGCGATAAGAGGAGGGTCGGCCGTGTGTGGTGATCGATTGTGAGGGTCGGCATATATCGAACCGATGCGTTCTCCACAAGGCGCGTCTTGTCTCGCGATAATGAACGCACGGTGCGCGCACGGCGCAATGAGGCAATAACGCAATCTGAAGAGAAGGACAGTTAGTTAGTGAGAGAAAGGTCGTACGAGGCGCGCGGTACGAAGAGGAAAGAAGACGAGAAGATTAGGCTTATCACGAGCCGCGCGTCGCGCCAGTGTATAGTTGTGTGTTGGTCCCGCGTGAATCGACAGGACGCGTCTTTGCCGCCCACTGACGCGTCACAGCCAGCCTCCCTTGTGTCGCGTCCTCGCGCGTGTGCGCGTGACGTACCAAAGTTGTGCGTGTGCCTTCCGTGCGCTGTTTCTCTCTCTCTCTCTTTCTCTCACTTCTTCTCTGTCTGTCGGCCTGTAGTGCCTGATCATTGTGAAGCCCAACGTTCTTCCAACGAGGAATCATGCCGCAGTGCGCTGTTATAAGTTGCGGCAATAGTCACAGGCGGACTAAAAATGATAGTAACGACGAGTCGCGAATTCGTTATCATCGATTTCCGCCAGATGAAACGGTGCGAGGTCTGTGGATCATCGCCTGCGGTCGTAATAAACCGGAGAACAACAACTTTAACATCGACACCGCCCGAGTGTGCTCGTGTCACTTCCCCGAGGAATTTTACGAAGATGAGAGTTACGAGCAGATAATGATGGGAAATCGAAAAAAAAATAGACTAAAATCCGGCGCGGTACCGACGATAGCCGTGCCGTTTGCCGTCGAGCCTCGTTTCGATCTCAATGCGAACGGGAAGAAGCAGCGAACGGTGGCTCGACATGTGACGCGACTTAAAATACCGAATCCGCAGCGGATTTCTCTCAGTAAGCTGCAGTCGGGTTTAGGTCGACAGAAATCAATCAATAATCAGGGACCAAAGCACGCGGGGAAAGAAGCGGCGAAAAATAAGAGCGCGACAAAAAATGACGAGAATAAGACTGATCAGAAAAATGAGGAAGTTGCGGCAGTCGAAGCGGAAGATAAGCTGCAAATAGTACCTTACAACGCGATTACCGCGCAACGGAACTTTATGATGCGTTTGAGACTTATACCCATTGACGACTCGCCCGAGACATGGTAAGTTATAATTTCGCATTTTCGAAAGAAAGAAACCTAAGCGCAACAACGAAACAGGAAGTTTTATCCGCGATCTTACAACACATTCTATATGTTACGCACAATTATACCCGGCGTGGTTTCTATTACACAGTATTGTGTAGAGCATTATATTGTATAAATGATAAATAGAACAGAATTGATCCGATATTGACATTGTTTTTTTTTTCTTTTTTTTTTATTTATTTTATATTTTATATTTTTTAATAATTAAATATTTCCTCTCGATCTTCTGCAATTATATTTTACTTATTATATATTGTATGTATAAAACATTATTTACATTAGTATATATTCATTAGTAGATATTCTTTCTTTTGCCACGACGAAACCTGATTTAAATACACGTGCGACTTTTGCGCATTAGAGGAGGTCAAAGTTCGCCGACGTACGTTTTCGAAGGACAACGCGGTTAGAACCCGCGATAAGTGTGCTAGTCGTCCGCGTCAAGGTCGCATCCGTAGCAAATGTCGAAGAGAGATGCTCGATGTTCGCCAACACTTGCGCGTAGTGAAACACAAGAGAGTAACACCGCTGATAGATTAGGATTGACAAACGTTACTTTAATCTTATTCTCTTTTGATTGTTAAAAATTCTACTCGTCATTACCTGAGGATTAGAGCGTTCCGATGTGTACGCGGCAAATACGCGTATACGTAGGTATTCATTTCTCGATAGTGATAACGAAATCAGCGAGATAACAACAACGCTTTATGACTTGTACAAGTTCTCTGAGGTTCTCTCCAAAGCCGTAAGATTCTAAGAGAATTGGACTCGCGACCATTCTCTCTCTCTCTCTCTCTTCGAAGAAACAATCTGCGATCTGCGACCATCTTTCGGTGCACGAAGTGCTATCAGCGTCGACTATGCGATTTGACCTACACGCGACCTCGCTTCAAGAAACGACCGTTCTCCTTTAGTAGTCATTCCATTTCTCGCGATTTATCGGCGTTTCTCATGGAACGAGCCGTGTTTCCTCGCGCGGAGCGAGTGAGAGAGAGACAGGAGAGGGGAAGAGAAATCTCAATGAGTGTGTGTATGTGTGTGCGCGCGTCCTTGGGCGTGGAGGTTCGCATGGAAAATCATCCGTATCGTGGAGAAGGTAATTGGCTGGTTTCGCGCAAATTTCGTCTCAACCAATCGATTTTTGCAACAGCTTGTCATTTCACGTCACCGAACACTGTCCTTCGATACTTTTCGTGATTTTCTTTATTCTCTTTCTCTCTTTTCGCGATTTTATTTAGTTATCAAGCGCGTGCTTTGTTTTAATTTCCAAATGAAATCTATTAAGCAGCCTTGAACAATGGGACTTATATACGCGACCTCTTACGATTTGATCTCCGAGAGGCCGCAATTGTATTTGCTTGTTCCATGGACTTTGATACCGACCTAGCAATCGATTGAACACCAAGTTGAACAGCCGCGTTATGCGTGCGAAGAATTGCGACATGTATTATTGCAACACGTGTATCCTCGTGCTTCTCTATTTTGTTTGTTAATAAAGTTCACAAGTCGTTCGTCACCTGCACTTACAATATCGGAGACTACTAGATTTATTTTCTCTCGTCAAAAATTGCCTTTTTTATTAACTTCGACGGAAAGAAAATATCGGCAAACTCTTTCTAAAATGATCGAAACTAGTCATAATAAAAAAAAAACTACTGTCAAAAAAAAAAAAAAAAAAACTACAATACTTTTACGATGTAGCAAATAAATTTAAAGCGAGACCTTGAAATTATCTTCTTAGTATCATTTGTGTGCGTCAATATCGTGCTCAACAATGTAAAGTAACTATAGACAAAAAAAAGTTTTACCTGGCCTTCGCAACACGAACATCTTTTTATCGTGAAAAATGTCTCCCTCCCAAGAAGTTTTTCTCTTCCTTTTTTTTTTTTTTTTTTATTCATCATTTTCCAGATAAAAAGAAGCCGTACGAAAGTTTATATACAAAAAAAGAAAGATACAGACATTGACAGACATTCTTTCTTCTCGCTTGAGCGAAAAAAAATGCGAAAAATTGTAAAGAAAATGTTTGTCCGAGGAAAAATCCTGGTCGTCTCGGATCGTAAATCGCTGGTTGCTCGGTAGTGCAACCTAGCGTAATCTCGTCGCGGCTTGTGAACGAGCGGTTCACCACTAGGCCTATGTCCTTGCCGCCCAGGGACACTTTGAGCATGCGAGACCAAACGCTTCTCCGCGAGCGTTCGCGAATTAGGTCGAAACGACGACGATGACATGAGAGCGAGAGCGAGAGAGTGAGAGAGCGAGACGCGAGGTTCTCTCGTAACCGATTCGACGTCAGTAATAATAGCAACTTCGATCGCGAGGTTTTCCTTCTTTGCAATCTGCTTCTGAATAATATAATTTTTTTTTTTTTCATATACGTACGAAAAGGAAGTCTAACAGGTACAGTCGATATTTTAATTTTTATTTCATCCTGTTCTTTATTTCAGCACGATTCCTCTCACTCGCAAAAAACTATCTTTCGCATTCACAGTTCATTTTAATTTATGCAAATTGCATCTAATACGCGAGGAGATATGAATAGGTCTCGGCAGGACTAATTCCTTTCACCGAACCTTTGAACGGAGACCTTGAACCTTCGCACCGTGGGCATTGTGCCAGGATGCACCAAACAAACTTTTGCGACAGGCAAGAATTCGAAAACAGCTTTCATGATAGAGATCATACATATGTGTGTGTGCACAAATATATTTCTATGTCGAGGATATCTTCTAGCTGCACATTTGTTTCCTTTTGTTGCGATGTGCGTGCGTATCCCTTCCGTTATAATATGCGACTCGAAGGCGTCCCGAAGGCTCGCGATATGCGTCACCGTCCATGCGTAATAACTATCGCTTGTGCAACGAAGGCGAAGTGCATATTTATCGCACGTGCACCTCCTTCGCCTCTCTCAAGTATGTATGCATTCCGTTTAACCGCCGACCTTCTTCGCGGCCCATATCTCACTTTTCGCGTACTTGGTTCCCGATTCGCTTCGCTTTTCGTTTTGCTCGTCCTTGAGAATCGCGGCTAAAGAACCCGAAAGAGCGTTCGAGCGCTCCGATATGCGCGAACGAGTAAATTATTGTTATACAATTTATACAACGATAATTTCAAACAATTGCATATCGTGACACGTGACTTTTCTCGTTTAAGATTGTTGCAACTTTGAAAGAAAAAGTGTATATTTAAATTTCCAAACTAGGCGATGCGCGCGTGTCCGACACGGTTTTTCTTCCAAGATTCATCCGAGGAGAACCGAACGAAATGCCGGAAAACACATCAATTTCAAAGTCTTACAGAGAAAAATCTAATGATCCCCTGGAAGGTCCGTAAATTCATCACCGAGACTCGTTTCCGAAGACGTTGCGCTTTGGACGTCGAAGGCGCACGCTCGAAGGCCAAGCGATGCCAAGCGAGTCGAGGAGAAGACGCTCTCTCGCCCTCCGTCAATCCGCGGCGGGTTTGTCGGGGGAGGAGCAGTGACTCCGAGACGCGGCCGGCTTCGTCGAAGGCGACGTCGCCGACGCGCTTCGCCCGTGTGACGCGACAGTACGCCGGCCAATCGTTGAACACGCTCTCTCGAGCGGCGAGTGAACGGACGGCGAGTGTAAAATAGAAGAGAGTGAGAGCGGACGAATGTGGCGTGCCGTCGTCGTCGCCGCCACCGCCGCCGCCGCCACCGAGGAGAGGAGGTAGGTAGGTGGCCTGCTGCGGCGGTCGTGGAACTCTCGACCCCGATACCATGTCGTGGTCGATGCACGTTCGCGTTCCCGCGTCTTCCTCTTCGTCGTGTGTACGAAAGAGTCGAGTCGTTCTTTCTCTTTCTTCGGGACGAATGTCGATCGAGAGAACGTCATTCTGCGCTTCTTCGTCGCGATATCACGCGGAGAAATAACACGCGGAGAGAAGGTACCGATTTCTTGCTTGTTGTCGAAGAAGATCACTGGGAGAGACCGTTGTGTAACGTTTCGAACGCGACCTTTCGTGACCTCCCTTGCCCGCTACCTGACGAAAACGAATCGGAGTTGGAGGGAGTCCCGGAGCGCGAGACCGGCGGATCTTTTGCATCGCAGATCAGTCCGCGTCTGGTGGAGATCGTGAGATGTGAACGGAGAAAAGTGACCGGCCGAGAGAAACTCGGATGAAAAGTGCAAGTGGAATATCGTCGAGCGAGTGCGTGCGTGCGTGCGTGCTCGCGTGTGTGTGTGCGCGAGCTGCTGCACTTCGTCATCGCGGATACGTTTTGCCTTTTCTCGCTCGCCGTCTCGCGTTCCCGCCAGAGAACGTTTTCCATCGTATAAAACGCTAGGATGTGAAGATGTTCTTTCGTAAATCGTTTGATCCAAACGAACGCGACGACGTTGCGTTTTGCTGACGCGAGTATGTAATTGTCGTCGTCGTGCAATTGTTTCCACTCGAGTGAGGACAGTGTGTGCTCCGAAATGTTCCGATAAAAACGCGAATTTAAATCGACAAGTGAAAAATTCGCATGCAATGCGAAAATAAATTTGCGGGAAGATGAAGCTGTTTTCTAACAGAAGCGATCGAAGTGTTCGCGCAAACGGATCTGTAGACTCCGAAGAATCGTAACTTGCTTTCCAATGCGCGGTCGGCGCACCGCCACTCGATACTGCAATTTACGTCGTATCCACGTGTGTTGAAGTTGACCGGATTTTCGAAAAACCGCACAGAGACGACGCGCGTGTGCAGAACCGTGTGTTGCTTCTTCAATTCGTCAACTACACACGGCTCGTGCGAAGCATCCGTCAACTTTGTCAACTCTCTGCGTCCATTGTTAGATCGGTGAGCGAACGCGTGTAATTGAAAAAAAACAAACAAAGCAATAACGTAGACGCGCGCTTTTAGTTTCTCATCGAAATACAATTTTCCACCTGCTGATTGTTGAGACAATTAAATCCATCGTGAAATTTCACGCGATTAATTAGCGCAATGGAAGCGCGATTGCAAATCTCTTCTATCCGTTTAAGTGTTTTCTTGTTTTTTGACGTGCTCGCATTCGCGGGATTTCGAAGCAAGAGTCCGCGCCGGACAGTCGCGCTTTCTCCCCTCGCTTTCGCTATCGCTCCGCGAAAAGATAGGAAAGTCGCGACGAATACTACGTTGTGAAAGGTAGAACGGCAAAATGTAGATGTTGCTTTTAAAATGGGAAGGTTGTCGACCGATCGACGAAATCAACCGTCGTTGTGTGTTGTCGTCGTTTCTCCCGCGTCTAACGAACTTGTTGAAAAGTTTTACGAAACCGAACGTACAACTGATAAGCGAATATCGATACATCTTGGGGATCGCGGCTTATCGGATTTCGTAACTACGCGTTTCGACAAATCCGATATTCCGCGGAGCAAAGTTGTTGTTTGCACGAGAATATCGGAACAATATTTTGAGGAGACGCGTCGCCGCTATCTTGAAGAAATTGAATTTATTTGTTTCTCGAATTAAATATAGTATTTAAAAATTTACCTTCTTTCCTCCTCCCTGTGCAGTCGCTGCGTAAATCGACATAAAGACACCTGATGCTCGAGTTACCACGGCGTGCCGTCCTCAGGTTGCAAAAGAGTTTGTTTTCCACGAGAGCTCTTCCAAAGCTCGAAGCGATATTTTCGCAAAACAGCTTTCCAAGGAGAAATCATTCGGAGACAATTTGTTGCCCGAGACTATTCGGAATCATTATCGATCAAAGTTTTCGGAATCGATTTCGAAAAAAAAAAAAGTTTCGCATATAACAGCTACTCAGTGTAGTGTCGCACAGCCTCAAAAAGACAAAGAGATCTTTTTGACAACGTGCGGGCACGTCTCCGCGTGAAACGCTTCATCTTTTTCTTTGTAATTTTTTGCGCCGCTTGATCTCTCCTCTTCGACGTGTAAACATTGCCATGTCTAACAAAACATTATTCGGCAGGAAATATGTTAATGCACGATTCTGTACTTTAGTATTATTATATTTTAACGCGCGTATATTTAAAAGTGTGCGTGCGTCTCGCAGCATGTTTTATGCAACATCGATGACGCGCCGGTCAAACAAACGTTCTCTCGGATTATGCGCGCGCTTGTAAATTGATAGCGCGAGAGTGAGCATGCGCTGACCACCTGTTAGCAGGATAAAAGCCGTCGAAAACCGATGAGGAAAGAACAGGGGATGGGCGCGAGATGATGACGAGAAAAAAATTGCTTGAATGCTGACACTCGCAGTTTTGACACTTGCGGTCTTTTTTCGACATTTCTTTCATTTAAGTTTAATGTGTGTTTTGTCGACCGCTAAGAAGCGCCTAGGATAATCGACACGAACACAGAGTGTTTGTCCGGTCATTTCATTTAATGACGCTGTTTCCCAAGAAACTTCGTCTGTTGTTTTATCTCCGTTCCATTCTCTTAATTATTATTTTTTTCAATATTTTGGATGAAATTACGTCAAGTGATAAGTATATATCTTCACGCGTGACGTTTCGTTATTTGTTTTTTTCTTTTTTGTCTTCCACGTCCGGATATTATATCGCGCGTTTATTATTCACTTCGTCGTTATATCTCACTTATAATTCCATTATCTATTAAGGAGTTTAAATTCCGTCATGTTGGATGATTTATGTTAATGCTCGGCGATATATTCCCGATAATGTGCTTTATTTTTTTTTTCTTTTTGCTTTTGTGTCTTGTTACTCGTCTCCGTGCGCAATTGTAGAACTGATAAATAGAAATGGATGATCTTTTCGATGATTAAGGGCCACTCTCCTCAAAACAGCGAGACAGTTTCCATCTGTCATTTTGCGTCTTTCCGATCGTTACGCGGAGATTTATAAGACGTTCCCCGAACGCGATTCCAGACTTCCTCGAGAGAGAGAGAGAGAGAGAGATAAAGCACAGTGAACGCGGGTGAACCGGGTGCAACGAACTCTACGACTCCGTATCTTTTTCTTTCTCCCTCTCTCTCACTCTCTCACTCTCTTCGACGCTCCCTCCCGGCCACTGGGCATCATCCCATCCCCTCTATAACTAGCCCTCTTTCTCTCTTTTTCTCTCACGCTTCTGTCCCGCTCTTACGTCTCGTATCAGGCGCGCGCGCGAGTTGAGACCGATTTTCGCATGTCGCTCGCTCGCGTGTCACGCTCGCCCGATGACGTTGAAAACGCAAACGACGCGACGATTCTCGATATGGAAAACTGCATTCGATGTTATGCGCGATATCAAGAGAGAATCGCGATAGCGGCGTCAACGTGGCGTGACGGGGAGAGTTATTGCGTTTAATGCAACTCAACTGGCGCACTGGAGCACCGTAATGAATAGCGCGCGTTGAATGCCAACCGTCATCACGACGTGTGTTTTGTATTGTCGGATCTAGCGATGAGAGATTCGCGCAATTTAGCTGAAAATCGTGCGCGACGTTCTCGGTCCCCTCGAAGCTCTAAAACGAACGCTTTCTTTTGGTGTCTCTCCGCCGCTGCCGCCGTCGCATAGAGGCGGTTCGACGGAGTCAATCCCCTCTCCCCCTTTGAACCGGGTTGGTTCACGAGAGAAAAATCGATCTCTCGCTCCAAGGGGCGTTCGTAAGAATGCACTTTGTATATGTGTGTGTTTTTAACCGAGGAGACAAATCTCGCAACTTGGTCGACATTGACTTCTTCGTTTGGACGAGTAACGTGAACATAGAGTGGAAAGATTTCTCTTCACAGGTTCCGATTGCGAATAGAAACCCGCCAAATGAAACCCGCGAGCTTCAACAAAACCACACGCGCTAAATTTATATTTGCCGCAACGTTCGTCCCCCGGTGCATATCGTGGAACTTTTGCGGAACTTCCATTAATCGATCGTCGATTTCAAGGCCGTCGTCTTCAGCACGCTTATCACGGCTAAGTTCGCCGCCGTTTCGTCGGCCAGCGGAAGTTCGTCCTTTCACATCCCGCGACCGTAAAGTCGCTTGATGCGCGTTTAATCGGCGCGCCGATGGGACGCCGCGCGCGCGGCGTTTAATTATAGCGCGGCTAATCAGGTCGTGATATGAGGATTTTATTTACGTCGTGCAACACGTCGTCGTGAGGACACCGCGAATTAATAAGTGCGGTCGCGCGGCGTGGTCGTCGTGAGAATGGCCGTTTATATTATACGCCGCCCGTCTTGTCCTTGGGACTCGATAACCGTTTTCTAGGCAAGGTCGAGACTTGAAAACTTTACTGGATATACCGCTTTATCGATTTATCAATGCCACCCCGTTTTCTCTCGGAATGTTTTGCAAAATCGATAAAGTTTATGAGCGCGCTACGTACATGTGTTTTCCTTACATGTACTTAATGGGATAAGAAATTTCTTATCAGTTTAGTTGCGAGGGAAATGAGATTTGTTTCCAATATTCTCTACATGTGTGTGCGTGTATGTACACATATATGTATTTAATTTTATTACATACATTTATAATACATGGTTTATATATTTTCTTTTCGTTGAAATCGTCAGCAAGATTAGTTTCTTCTACATGCGCACGAAAAGTATTTATATTTATTTTATTGTCTGTGTAAAGAATCGCATCGCGCGCTTAACCGTCGTTTGTATTTGTGTTCGCAGGTTGAACAAAATGCACGCGATGGAAGGTGCGATCGAAAATAGGAGAAATGTGAACACCGCAGAGGACGACAAGTCGACGGATACGCTGCCGTCGTCACCGAAGATACCCCAGAATCAGCAGAACGGCGCCGCCCTTCCGGAGGAGACTGCCGCGGCGCCAGCAACGGTGGCGAGCCACGCTCATCCCAAGAAAGAGACGATCGCGAAGAAAGCCGAGAAAACGAAGAGTTCGCGATCCGACGCCGAGACTCCGGACACAAAGAACAGGCAATTACTTGCGAGCACGTCGCAAGAGAAGATCAAAAGCATCGTAGCCCAGCAACGTCCCACCAGCGCCGAACCGGTCGAAGCCATTAAGAAGCGGAAATCCACCAATGGGCAACTGGTCGGGAACCCTCGAAAGAAGCTTTGCGTCGATAAGCGCGAGGAGTACATCTTAGAAGTCGTCGGCGATGACAACGACACGATCGATGAACTGGTCGCGAGGGCCAATGAGCTAAAAGCTGAAATCTTCGTAAGTGCACGGAAGACAAATTCGTAATCTATTGCGAAATTATCTTTGTTCGGCGTTTGTTTGTTTTTTTTTTTTTTGTTTGCTAATCTACGCTGTGCTATTTGCAGGCGCTCAAGAAGCTAGCGAAAACCAAAGAAACGGAGTGGAACGACATTCTGAGCAAGAGAAAGCTCAAAGAGGAAGCATACTTACGGCTTCAGAGAAAGATACAGATAACAATGTACATGGAGAATGACGGCCAACTAGAAGATTTGCCGCCAACTTCTTCGTCGTTCGAATCCATGGATTGGGAGAGCCGCAGCGGCGGCGCAACAACCGTGTCGAAGGAGAAATCACAGATCGTGAAGAAGGAAAAAACGGTGAAGAACGTTTTGCGAACAACTCCTCCGAAAACTAACGGGGAAAGTACCCGCAAACAGAATGAGATGTCGAGCTCGGAAAGTCGACAGATCGGAGAGGGCCGTCAAGGTGCGATAGTAGATGTCAAATCTATTATCGCCGACCACAGGCTCAAACATCCCGACTCCCAAGTTCCTAGGAGGTAATTTAAAAAAAAAACCTAAAGCGAGAACATAAAAAATAAGTCAAAGCCTTGCAAATTTTCTTTTTTGAACGTTCGCAAAATATATTTATAAAAAAATACCCTAATTTCTAATATTACATATTTCTGATATATAATACAGAGGGCGGAGGATGAGAAATTCGGTGAACATCAACCTCGGGACTGGCGGCGCCATGGTGGAAACGGTAATGCACAACACCGACTCGAGACCATCTAGCGCGGAATCGTGCAAGAGCAATCCACCTGATTCCGTGAACTACGCTAAAGACATGCTAATGCAATTTGCCAAAATGAGCCAGCAAGGTAACGTCCGGTTTTTTTCTTGATTCTTACTTTTTATGTGAAAAGCGTCGAAGTGATTTACGCTAATGTTAATCAGCAATCTATAAATCGCCGTTAAACATTTGTGTTTAGGTGAACCAGTTAGAGTGCCGCAAAACTACCCGAACGTGACGCTTCATCCTGTTGCGTCCTTGTCGGCACCCCAGAACACCGCGCCTCAACCAACCGGCTCGTTACTTCACGGAATTCTAACGAAAAAGACGCAGTCGCCAAAACCCGCTACCAGTTTGTCGCCTACTTTAGCAAGATTACTTCAGAATTCCCCGGCAAACGCGGCAACGGCAGTGGCGTCTACCTCACAGCAAAGTGCCACGACCCAGCACTTGTTCCAGAACTACCAAAATAATCTTGACATGAGCCAGTTTAACAACATCCTGTCATCTTCCAAAGTTCGTAGCTTTGTTATTTCTTGCAATTATTACTTGCATAATTCGAATTGGTACATTAAACGAGATTTCTCTTCGTTTTAGGCTCGCACAGAGATAACTATAACTCCCGTCGTAAATACCCCCGCACAATCTCACTCTAACGATTTAATTCAAATGGTAAAGGATATTGCTTTGTTTTTGTTAAACAATACTTCCGCGCGCATTCGTGTTCTGTCATATTGAAATTTTTAGGAGGACGTAGAAGAAGAAACTGATGACAGGGGAAGCAGTTCGAGCAGCGTCAAACAAATAGTAAAAGATAATCCACCTTCACCGAGCACCCCGCCAAAATGTCAAGGATGCTTGGTTCGTCCCGCGCAATTCGTCTGCGCTGGATGCGCAAACCAGTGGTACTGCAGTCGTACATGTCAGGTACGACGTAACTATATTTACTGACTTTATGTCGATTAATACTAATTAATATTGTTATAATATTTGATGATTAATATTATAATATCAATGAAATTTAGCTCGGCGCCTGGCAAACGCACTCCGACTATTGCCCGCCAGAATCGGAAAACGGCAAGACGAAGACTGGCGTTTAACGCCCAACATCCTTGGGCGTTCGATGTGTACAACGACATCAGGCAAGATACACCAGGCAAAGTATGAATCTAGTCAAGAAATGAAATGCGAAAGAATATGCGAATGTAATTTCATATCGAATGATTGAGCGAGTGTGTGTGTGTGGCGCACGAGATATAAGAGACTTTGAGGAAAAGAAAAAGAAATAATTAACGCGTCGCGTATTTATTTAAGTTAATCGAGAAGAGATCCCCTCGTTGAAATGAAAGGAGAATGATGTTTTCGTTCTGCTGACGAATGGCATTTACTGACTCCCTTTTTAAAGGAGAATATTCCACGCTATACTTTCTTCTCTTTACAGGACAAAAAAATCACAAAACTTCCTATACTTGCTCGAGCTGTAGTTGACAAAAATTTAATAAATAAAAAACAGTTAATACTAACGATTATGAAACCGCGTGTTACATATAAGACTTTATCAAGTAAGTCGCGATAATTGATTTTACTAGTCGATAGTTTTCGAGTTCTTTGAAAAAATGAACATGAAGAAGAAACTAATTCTGAGACGCTTTTTGTAAAGTAAAACAAGTACCAAGTATCGCGCTAAACAGGATATATCGGAAACTGTCATCTACTTTTCGCTTGTACCATGATTTCCGATATACTCTGTACGTGTATTGTATATAATTTTATATATTTAACACAGAGTTGTTCTCAGCGTCGAAATTTAAAATGTCCTTTTAATATGCGGAGCGGATTGACACATAAATTTGTTATAAGAAAAACTATTGAAAAAGATACTTTAAAAAAAATTGAAAAACAAAATTATTTTACATATATTTATAGAAAAATATATAAAATATTTATATAAAATACAAATTTCTCATAATAACATTCGATTATGAACATTTTTATAACACTTGATGTAACGATTATTTTCACATGTATACAATGTATATCGTCAGTTCATTCAATCCGCTCCTTTGTAAAATTTTATTTTCTACATAAACGAGAGACATTTCTATGTTAGAGAAATACAATTTGTTGTCTTTTTTTTTAATAATTACAACAATTCAGACCTTTTTTGTTCCTTTTCTTTTTTCCTTTCTGACCACAGAAGTAAAAGATTTTTTTTTAACCGTGGACGTGAGAAATAACTGGATAATAAAAATTGAGCGAGATTTGTAATTTATCGAGTAATCAGCTTAATGAATTAAAAATCACGTTTATATTAACTGAAACAATCATACGGAGCAAACATTGTTATCTTTAGCTAAAAAAAAAACATTCGTAAATGTATTTAAAATTCATCTTCCCAAAACTTGCTTTACAAACACACTTCATCCAGTTATTTTTTCATCATCAGTGATCTATTTTCACATACACACGATTCCACTAGTGTCTCACATTTGAGTTGCGCCAATTCTCAACGAGTCGAATCGAAATAATCTATTTATTTTATTTAGAGGACAAACGTTGTACTAGTTCTAGTTCGTACAGTGTAGGAAATATTTGGCTCTGCTTTAAGATATGTATTGGAACTCTTGAAAAACCTACACTCGTGATGTACGAACTATCTATGTAGACACGCTCATTGTTCCTGGGCTCGATTTATCGAAAATTGATGCAACCTTAATATGAGAAAGCATTGATGAAGTCGGTGTACATGAGATGCAGGTTGCGCAAGCACCAGACTGCTTGCTTCATACAATTATGTAGAAATACTTCACATGCAATATTTTATATTCCGTTCGCGTTACCAACGTGTATGTATGAGTCTAGATTTAAGAGAACATTAGCTTTAGAGTATAGTGCTTTAAAAGTTTTTTTTTTTTTTATTTTGGTGATGTAATTCTCACGTTTTAGGTTTTTTTTTTTTTAAATTACGTTAACCTAAACGTTACCCTAAACGACGATTGTCCTCAACGTCATCTGTACCCTAAAGTTCCTACAGGTACATGCAACATTATACATATATTTTTCCCAATTGTAAAGCAAATAATAAAGTTTTTAATCATATATATATATAAATATATATATAAATATATATATATATACATCCTTCTCACAGATTTTTTGTACAAGTGTTTCTCCCTTCCTTTTTATTTATTTTGTAAGTTATCACGTTTTTATTATACGTTTACTGTTTCGAGATTAAAATAAAAATTTGATTACTTCTCTATGCGCGTCAAAATTTTTGTGTTGCGAGAGAAAACGAGCGCAAAATTCTTTGGTCGATACAGTGGGTAAAGCGTCATTTTCATGTATCGACTTATCGTTTTCAGTACGAGATAACATAACAATACATAACCTCAATCAATGTTGCGACTTAACACTACTTGATATCGTACATGTTTCAATATATTTTCTAACATTTCTATATTTTAACAATCATGAGGAATCAATGGTGTATCTTATCACTGAAGAAAAAGCTTACGTAAGTCTATCAGAATGTTCAATTCATTTGTAAACATTAGCCGGTCGCTGACGACTGCCGCAAGGTCCAAACGACGTGTTGTTGTGACCGGAATAGGAGTCGTGTGTCCTTTAGGAGTTGGAACGCAAAATGCCTGGAGAGCTCTTATTGACTCCGAGTGCGGGATCACGAAACTCTGTGAACCAGACTATGACAAGTTACCGTGTAAAGTAGGTGAGCAATTTAAAAACATTTCTCTCATTTTATGAAAAGATATATATGTTAATCTTATTAAATAAATATTTTAAATAAATATTTTATATACAAATAGAATTTTTCAATTTCACCTACTATTTACAATCGCTCAAAAATATATTATTCCACGATAATTAAATAATCATTGACATTCAACAGCTGCGTCAGTACCAAAAGGAAATGCTTCTAATGAACTCAACATCGACTCCTACTTTACGAAGAGCGAACTTCGCACCATGTGTTCTGCAACTGCGTACGCACTGATAGCCTCGGAAGAGGCGCTCGTGGATGCAAAGTGGAAACCGGACGACGAAAACGACAAACGTGACACCGGAGTTTCAGTAGGAATTGGCATGATAGATTTGGTGGACGTGTGCATGACATACGAGGCTCTGAAAAAGGGATATAGCAAAGTCAGTCCGTTCTTTGTACCAAGAATATTGCCGAATATGGCTGCTGGTCAGATCAGCATCAAATATGGTTTTCGAGGACCGAATCACTCTGTGTCGACTGCGTGCGCGACGGGTGCGCACGCCATTGGTAATAACAAAAACCTCTCTCAATCGTTTACATTTTTCTCCCTCCAAAAAAACAATGCTGTGATACGCCACGTGTTTTCAGGTGACGCGTTTCGTTTTATTCGCGGCGGCGAGACGAGCGTCATGGTGTGCGGCGGGGCAGAAGCATGCATAAGCCCGTTGGCCATAGCTGCGTTCTGTCGGCTTCGCGCGTTGAGCACGTCAATGAACGACACGCCGGAAAGAGCGTCACGACCGTTCGACCGGGATCGCGACGGTTTCGTCATGGGTGAAGGGGCCGCGATACTTGTGCTCGAGGAACTGAACCATGCACTTGCCCGAAACGTGCCTATCTATGCGGAGGTACTGGGCTACGGTCTATCCGGCGATGCGTCGCACATAACAGCGCCCAGCGAGGACGGAATCGGCGCGCTGCTGGCCATGGACCGAACGGTGAAAGATGCCGGCATCGAGACCTCGGAAGTGACGTTCGTGAACGCGCACGCCACGTCTACGCCGTTGGGCGACGCGATCGAGGTGAAGGCAATCGAATCGCTGATGGGCGAGCACAGCGAAAACGTGACGGTGACGAGTACGAAGGGAGCGCACGGTCATCTGCTAGGAGCCGCCGGCAATCTGGAAGCTGCCTTCACAATTCTGGCGATCAAGGAGGGCATCATACCGCCTACCTTAAATCTAGACAATTTGGATATGGAGACGCGATTGAACTTCGTGCCGCACAAGAGAGTTAAGTGGAAAACGACGACGCGACGAACAGCCTTGAAAAACGCGTTTGGCTTCGGCGGAACGAATGCGTGCTTGTGCTTCACGCAATATGTCGATTAAACAGTTTTCGAGACGATTGTAACACGAACAGATAAAACCACTTTTCAGTTATTCCTCGAAACACTTCAACTAAAACGTGAAAATATTCAAAGGAACAATAGAAGTCAGGTGGTACAGATCTTTTGATATTTTTGTTTTTCAATTAACACGGAAGAAAACGCCATTATGATGATGTGTACATACATATGCGAAACAACAAAGCTCAAGAGAAGAAAATTCGGTAACGAATTGAATCTCAAACACACATCTGTGTTAGTCAGTTATATATATCGACTTAAATATTTTTAGTAACTTTTATGTATATGTAACATATATATATATATATATATATATATATATACACAATATATGTAAATATATATTACAATTTATGATAAAAAAAAGTCCTTTTTGTAGAACATTCTTATAGAGCGCGTAACGATATACAAAAGGGATGTAAATCGAAATATAATAAAATATATGTATATATATTATATTGGAATGCAACATTAATCTCCTTTTTTTTTTTTTTTTTTTTTTTTTATTTCGATATAATTTTCCATCATAAATATAACTCTACCTACAGTATACGGACCCAAGTCCACATGTTATTGTGTCGCCGTGTAAGTAATCTTCGTAAAAACAATTTTCAAGAAATATTCAACGACATATAATACTCTTCAAGTGCGTCGGCTGTCACTGGAGAGCCTGTGTCTGTAACAATTTGCATTTACTCAGCACAGCAAAATCAAATCCGCCGTATTCACGCGGTCCTAAAAAAATATTCACATCCAAACTGTCACTACTAGTATCTACTGCTTCAATTATACAGAGATCTATCATTTAAGTTCTCAATAGTCGCGTAAATACTTCAACTTTGCATCGAATGAGTTTATCTTAACATTTACTCGACGTGTAGCCTTTTTTGTTTTTATCAGAGATGTAATGTTTTTCAATTGCAAAGAGAAACAGCGTTTTCTATGTTATTTTTTTTTCTTCTCGATTTAAACATTTTTAACCATTTTATTCACATCGAAAGTCGCGCAACTTTTGAATCATATAACAATTATTCAAAATACATCATCTATCGTGTTCGTGTCTTGCTACTGGCAGTAAATTAAATGTACAAAAGGAGAAAAAAATTATTATATCAAATTACCATTAGTTAAGTAGGAATTCTTAGTGAAGAATAGAAAGTCGTTTCTGATGGTTGCACAACATAGCAAAACGTTCCTTCAGAGTTTGTCGGAGTTCCTGCCGTTTCTTCGCGAGTTGACACATCCGGGACTTGAACTCTAACACTTCCTCCGCTGGAATATAGCTTTCTTTCTCGTCGTCATCGGAGAAATAAGAATCCTGGATGGGACAACAATCGCGACAATCGGAGTTAAACTTCCGTCGAGAAAACAACGCTCGAAGCCACGTAAAATTTTTTAATTACCTTCAACATTTGCGTAAGCGTTGGGCCTCTATTCATCAATAAAGAGATGCTAGAACTGGAATGATTAAGTTTATCGTGACAAGCTCCTTCGTGATTACAACATTCATCGTTGCAGGCCACCTCGGAGCCTTCCGGTGTACTAGGGAGAGAAGAACTACTGATATTATGCTCCGAAGAGTATCCGCAATCCTGGGACGATTGCTCGCTAGAATGATGTTTTTTCTTCTCGGTGAAGTTCGTCACCTGTATCCACATGTTATATTTACTAGATTTACTACGTTTCCAGCTATCTATCAAATCTTCTTCTCTTCTAGAATCTTTGCAGTCGTCATCAGAATGCGTCATCCTAGTGATATACTGAGTTTTGTTTACTTTTTCACTTTCCTTGGAACGAGACAAAAATAAACACACAATTGTAAATCGATAATGTAACAAAACTCTGTACAGAGATATATCAAGTTAACCAGTGTGTAATCACCTTACAAGACTCGCACGTATCGGATAAATCCTCTTGAAGTAATTGCTTGTTTTTATACGATACGTTGCTTTGCTTTGATTGACTTATACTAAGTTTCGTTTTCGTTTCGGCTGCGTCTTTTTTACTCATGTTTTTCGGTGCGTCTTTTGCCGTCTTTTTCGTAGGGAATGCCACTGCGATTTCTGATTTACTTTGTGATTGCGATGTAATCGGTGCTTTCGCTTTCTTCAAACAATCCGGACATTTACACGTTGGCGGTCCTTTGTTTTTAGGATCCAAAACCTGCAACTGAGATCGACGAGACACGCGCTGGTCAAAAGCATGCGCGCAGTAGCATACGTACGAGATAATTAAACTAATAAAAACATTTTCGCGCTATACCTTGTGACGGTTGATGTTTTGCGTAGTTGGCTTGGATTCTGCACAGGTATCACAAGGTGATGATTCACTTTGTCTCTCGTTCGCACACTACAATAAAAGTTATATTTTATTTAGCGCTAAATTAATAATCATATCAATTTTATTCCCATTTTGATCGTGAAAAGAAAACAGTATAAAAACTTAGAACAAAAATATTATATACACTTGCAACATACGTCACAGGAATTTTCTTTTTCTTCCGTCTCGTAACGCCGTTCCTTCTTCTTTTTACGTTTCAACCGTAACTTCTCACGCCTTTGTTGTTTCGCTATTTCTTCCCTAGTGAGTTCCTCGTACAACAGTTCCAACTGAGAAATACCTTGTTTTACCTCGACCGCCATCTGTACAAAATAAAACAGTTTTGTTGCAACTAACAATATGTCACGCACATTTTTTAAAATAGTAGTAAAAAAAAACTGAACAAATAAGAGATTTACCTGAAAATTTCTGGATAACGCGTCCACCGCGACCGCGGCTAATACTTTACACACCGTTTCTCCTTCCTTCAGACGTCTATGAACTCTGTGCAATCGTTCCGCTATGCATATACCTAAGCATGTAAGTACTTCTTCTTGAGCAATTTCCAGCGTTTTCGCGTGGCGTTCTCTGAAACCCACAGCTCTCTCGTTGTTTCTCCCAATAGACGATATATATATATGTAAAAGACGCGATAACTCGCTCTTTTAAAAATTACTACCTTCCCATGAGTTCCGGTTGCGCCCGACCGATGAGAGTACCGATGTATTCCGTGATCGCTGGCAAGTGAACGTGATTTTCCGATATACAACGTTTAATTCCGGAATATAATACTGCCACGTAACCTTTTTCTTTCGTAGGTTCGGGTTCACGGGTCAGAAGAGACGACGCCAGCAATACCTTATTACGGCACTCTGCGCAAAACCTTACGCAAATCGCAGTTACGTTAAATTATGTCACGTATAGATTTTTTTGCGGGAATAAGACGCGAAATTATATACCTGTGTTTACGAAGATAAGTGTCCAAAGTGTCGTCAAGCGTGTCGGTCTCTATCAAAGCTAGTTCCTGCTTGCACGGCAATTCCATGCAATCCCACACTTCTCTCCAGGCGTTCGGCGGCGGACGCATCCGTTGAATCTCCAGAGAGTGCAATACACATCGTCGTGATTTTCGATTTCTCGGCTGTTTCTCTACTAAATTATTTAATCTAGCGCTGCACCGCGGCAAAAACAACAACTCTTCCTTTTAGTATCTTTGGTATTTTCGCGTATTATCTTCGATAACGATTTTTCAGTTGTCGACGTACCTGTGTCCGTGCAATATTGTACAAAGTTGCTGAGGCGATTCCAGAACCTCGTCTTTTATTGAGAGCATACCATCAGGAGTAATAACCAATGGATCTAAGGCAGGATGTCCCGACTTCATTAAATCGTAGAACAATCTTTCAACACTGTAAACATAGAATGTCTTGCTGTCATTCACAGTAAATACAGCAGGTGATTTCAAAAGATGCCTTGATCTCTTCCTTTGTAAGCATATCCAACTTTCTTATGAATTCGTCCAGTTGTTTGCCACGAACCAAAGGACTGTCGTAAATTGCTCCTAAGTTACTTATATCCATAATCATCTTAAAAAAAAAAAAAAAAAAAAAAAAAAAAAAAACAATTTTACTCTTAGTTAATAAATTATATATTTGAGATGAGTGAGAAATACATGAAACATCCTTCCGTTCTTTAATCTTTCGTAACAGATTGACAAGAATACAAAATCAAAGAATGACGCAATTATCTGTAAAGAATGCAAAAGCAAAGACAGCAGGAGTGCCACTGTTCTCGTTGTACTCCACATCGGAAATGTTGATCTACGTTCCGACAAGATGAAAGATTATCAATCACGATGATAAACAAACGAAGGTAAATTCTAGAACTGTGTGTGCAAGCTTTGGCAAATATCTTGATTGTTTTGTTTTTTTTTTTTTTTTTTTTTTTAGGTTAAAGGTATCCATGCGGAAGCAGGCGACGTTACGTAAGGCATCGTCGCGCTCCAGGAGTCGGCGATCAGGAGGGCAACTTTGCGCTCACCGTCACGTTCTCGTCGATAATGAGGGGTAACTGATTGCACCTCAGCTCCATCGGGTCATCGTCCCGCCAAACATTCACCAGTCTCGCCATCGTTTTTTCTGTTCGATTCAGATTCGGGTCCATTCTTTCGTTTTAGGCGCTTGCTCTTGAAGTGCCTCGTTTTCTTTCTCTTTCTCTCTCTCTCTCTGTTTCTTTTTCTCTTGTGCTTTTCGAGGTCAGGGCCCGGTCAACACGCCCCAACGAATTGCCTCTCTCGTAGATCCTCGACGATGATTTCCTCGCGTAAGAGACGGTTGTTGTCCGCACCGCGATGCAAACAAAGTGACGGAGTGTCACCACATACGATCTGCCATTTGCAACGTACAGAGTCGCCGTCTATCGCTATCTACTTCCGCCCTACGTCGAGAATTTGTACATACATACAATATACACGTTGTACTCTCTACCGGCGATGCGTCACCGTTTACATTGTATCCTACTTGTCTTCTAATCGTGTCTCCGCCCCCTCTAGTTAACCGCCGTGGTTTAACGGGAAAATTTCCAAATGTGCGAGGCGAAGGTTTCTCGAGAGTTTCTTGCGCTATAAGATGACATTCCTTCGCGTATCGGTTTTCAAGATTTTTACGAGCTTCATAAAGCTATCCATCGAATTTAAAACGTTGTAAAAACAACAGATTGCATTGTTCTCGCATATCGTGAGGATTTATGCAAGGTCGATTTGTTTTCGAGTCTTTGAGAGCTGTAATAACTATTTTGATAGCAAGTACATGAAACTTGTTGTGTTGCATTACCTACATTGTTTTTCTTTTATATACACACTTCCACACACGTAGCAGAGAGAATTCTATAAAATTTTATATACGTACGTGCTCTCTGTATACTTTCGACATATATATCTATAACAGATAATAAATTAATTATTAAATATTTTATAAAGCAACAACGTTGCGAAACCTTCCTGTAAGTTTTGTAGTTCTATTTTCTTTTCCCTCCCTCTTCGCGAGATGCGCGGCGCGCATCAGTTCTATTGTACGCATGCTCGTCCGATCACATGATAGCGTGGTAAATATAAAATGGAAAAGGAACGGAGGATTGCAGCGCGATTGATTCGCAAAGTTCTACAGAGGTTCTGTATTTATCTTCGTTAAAATAATAAATAATCTATAGAGATAAGTAAAACTATATAGTAACTTATTGTTTAGCGAGGACTAGATGTTCACGAGTAACGTGAATTGTTCAACACTACTTGATGGAACAGTCTCTCGTCTTGCTCCAAAATCGCTCGAGGTTTTCGTAGACCTTCGTCTCGATCGGATTGTAATTCAGCGCCTCGCAGACGCGACAGTAGCTCTTGGACGCGCTGCCGAAGTAGCCGTGCTCGTTGATCACTTTGTAACGACCGCGCCATTCGTGATACTTGAGGTAACGCTCGTCGTCGCGGTCCAGATACCTGAGGTAATCGGCGAGCGCGTTTACGCTCGCGAAATCGTCCACATGGAGAAAAGAGTGCGGCGGCAAATATCGCCAGCAGTCCCTCACTGGCGCTCCCATTATTATCGGGACCGCGAGTTTGCCATACGCGTTCCAAAACACCTTCTCCGTCATGTATTCCCGACAGTTTGAGTTCTCGAACGACAAGTAGAATTTGTATCTCGCCAGAGCGGCGCAGTCACGGGCGAAATGACCGGGACAGGCGGTGCGGTTGCCGTTTAAGCAGATTCCGAAGATGTCCAATTGATCGTGAAGCAACGACTTGAGCGCCTTTATGTAGACCCACCGTCTGTTGCGACTGCCGCAGTTGCTGCCCATCACGGCGACCAGTTTAGTCTTGGAAGTTCTCACAGCGATGTCCCATCGTTCGGTGTCGTTCGACGGCGCGTTGTCGGTGGCGATTTCTACCGTTCTTCCATAGGGAACCGGCACGTCGCTGTCCATTCGGTAGGACATGGACCAATTGAACAGACCGTCGTAATCCGACAATTTTTGATTGCCGTGTAAAAACGTATGGTAGGGAGATTCATCCGTTAAGAAAATCCATCGCTGATCCGTTCGATTTCTCGCCGGTAACTCCGACGGGCTTTTTGTGAGATGCAAGTGAAACACGGCAGCATCCGCCAGATGCAGATCCTTCTCGTCGTAGCTCAACACGCAATTCTTTACCGTGCATTGTTCCCACGGTGAAAATCTAAAACATATGACTTCTTCATAAATCTGTTAATCTTTGTAAATGTTTAACTATAATGTTGTAACTATCCGCGAAAGCAGATAGTCGGATAGACGAGTCTTTATCGCTACACACAAACGCAAAATTCTTTTTACAACTCCGATATTATCAGACAATTTATCGTTTTATCAGTAAGAATTGACACTTTGAGATATAAAAGAAAAAAAAACGCCGCACTACAACTAACTTGCTCGACGTAAAACGTTTGATATGTCTGCGTTCTAGGAACGGCCCGTACTTCCAGATGAGAATTAAATAACTTCTATTCGCAGCGTTCGATCGCGGGCGTGCACTTCCTTCCGGCGCCAACAACCACCTTCCGAGGGGAGACATATTCTTTACCTGTGTAGAACAACATAAGCGAATCTTTTTTGTAATTAAATTATGTTTTTCAAAAATTTGCGTCTCGAATAAAACACCGATCGTTAACGTCAAATTTTTCTGATGAGCAAATTTTTCTGATTGCAAAATAAAAAAATTAAAAACCTCTTGAATAGAAAAGCCTCTCCTCAGTAGGTACTCGTCAGAGGACATTTCTTTTGTCTGCTGCTTTTGTCGGACGTTAGGCGTCCGTTCCTTTCGGAACACGAGAAGTTCTTTCACGGGGGTCCTTTTATCGGTTGCGAGAAATTCCAGATACAACAATAACAACCAAACGATCACAGCCGTCACACCGGTGGAGAGAACGAACACGAGCCGCGAAGATTTGCGCATAATGTTTCGCGGTCGTTCATTTCATTCTTTACCGAGTGTACGTCAAACTACTACTAACCGGGGCATATCGAATCCTTGGGTCTTATCTGCTCTCAACTGATGATGGTGCTTGTTTTTTTTTTTTTTTTTTTTTACAGAAATTATGTCTGCACAATCGCATTGTTCATTTAATCGTCGAACAAGATAAAACGGAGCGGCAAGTGATAAACGCGACAGTTACTTCTGCGTTAATTTCACAAGCGCCACGAATAATTCACGCAGATCCAATTACAAACGATTTCTCGTGCAACGGTAAATGTGCAATTTGCTTAAAATACTTTCTATTAGTCATTAGCAAGTGTATCCTGTGCTCGCGTGTTGTTTGATTAATTGGAATTTATCAAGCAAAGCATTTTTCACAAACAGCGTAATAATGAGAACCAAAATCATTATTAGTGAAATTAATACGCAAAGAGAGATAGAATTGCAGTAGCACGCGTTAAAGAATGAAATGTCAACGTTAATTACGGAGTCACCGCCACATTTTAGGTCACGATAGTTACAATTTTTCTTTTTTTTTTTTATTAACAGGTTCGTTTCCCAACGATTTTTCTCGGTTCAAACAAACAGAAATGTGAGGGACGGTCGTTGTCGGTGTAAATGAGAAAACTGACGAAAAGGGAAATTACGTGGAAAGTACAAAAGAAAGTAGCGGGTGCACTCTCTCGGTGCAATAAGGATACACGTCGACGCAAGACTGACCGTTGATCCCGATTGTCTTGGTTAGCCAAGCGTGACCGCCGTCCTCCACGAGGGTAAACGTCATTCACTATTGCCGGCTACTACCGGTGACGCTTTTTAGTGTCACAGTTGATGGACGTCGTCGCGTTGCACAGTTGCAATATAGCCGCGCATCGAGCTAGGGAAAGACAAAGCTGAAATAGAATTTTGCAAAAGTTTTGTTTTCCGATACATGTAACTTCGAATGTGAGAAATAAAGTTTTTATAAACTATCAAGAACATACCTTAATACTTTTTGTTTTAAATTATCTCAGCACCGAAGCGAGAAGAATATCGCGGACCAATTTGATGGAGAATTGCCACCTGTTTGTTAAAACGCGATTTCTTGCCAAAATTCAAATGGCAGTCGTCTGAGTTTTCAGTTGCGCGCCTTCTATTGTCGCGGACAATAACCTTTCCCTCTCTCCCTTCTAACTATTTCATCTCGTGTTTTTTAAAATAAACACAAGTGCGTAACAAATTGTGTGAGTAAAATACCTGTGAAATTTCTCTCCTGACTCATTTGTAGTTACAGAAGTACTTGTCGTAACGACGTAATAAGCAAAAGGTGTCGAAAGTTAGAAAGTCCTGTTTCAGAGAAGCTCGAAAAGTCATCGAGGTAATTAGGAAAATATATCTCGTCAAGAAGTAGCACGGTCGCATCCGTGTGCGATTGGTCATGGCTAATTTCACGCACGGCATTAAGCCAATGGCGGCCTTTCAACATCGCCTGCGATTGGTCACGGCTCCTCGAAGTCTCCAAGGGTCGTCAAATAAGACGTTCGTCCGAACTGGACTTCTGATTTCCTATGGAGCTGCTTCAGCTCCAGCTGGACACGCACAAGTGGAACATATACATGTCAGATTTGTAAACAACGTAATCATGTTCTCCAAGTACCTGTGGCTGTCATTGCTGTTAGGAATTATTTCTTTTCTATATTCGCGCGATTTCGTAACAACAATCGTAAAGTATCTGACAGATGGAACGTTGACAGATAGATTTGATATGAGATATTTTGGATTGAATGAAGATTCTGATGGAGAAAGAATGTTTACCGTAAGTGAATTAGAACAATATAGAAATATGGAGAACGGTCTGTACCTTTCGATTTTAGGCCGAGTTTTTGACGTGACAAAAGGTGAAAAACATTACGGACCTAAAGGGAGCTACCACGCCTTTACTGGTAATTATAAAACTTTTCTTACAAGCAGTAAAATAACTGTCTGTTGTACTTAATCCGTTAAACTTAATTGTGTTTTAGGTCGTGATGCTTCTTTAGCATTTATCACCGGAGAATTTGATGACAAAGGATTGACAGATGACGTATCTAGTTTGTCTGCAAGACAAGTTAAGTCATTGAACGATTGGTTGCAGTTTTATGACAAAAATTATATTTACAAAGGTATAATATATAATTTAAACTGCTGCTGTGGGATAGCAGTTGATCTACCTCATGATAAATTTGTCTTGAGACTCAAGAGAACTTTTGTCCTGTTAGTTTATCAACTATTACAGCAAGTTATATAAAAGAAAAGGTATATTCTATTTTATATTAGAAGAAAATTTGTATTTATATGCTATGCTCTGAGATATAGACTATGCATGGTAGATACTATAACAGAGATGGTAGTCCAACTACAGAATTTGATAAAATACAAGAAAAGTTGCAACTCGCAATGAAAGAGAAATTACTGGAGGAAGAACAGATAAGAATGTTCCCACCCTGTAATGTAGAATGGAAACCAGGCAGTGGTACAGTATTCTGGTGTACTAAAAGAAGGTAAAGAATGTTTTCAATTAACTTGATAGTAATTTCAATATCAAAGAATTTTTAACCAGCACATCTTTTTAAAAAATAATTACAATTGTAGTATCTTAATTTTATGTTTATGTAACAGCAGTGGCATTGAAAGAGATTGGATAGGAACGCTGAGGATGCTGTTCGAGACTACGGATGCACAAGGTGCATCTAGATGTGCTTGCGTTAAATTAGATAGTAAAGAATATGAAGAAAACAAAGCTCGGTTGAGACAGTATGATGGCTGTGCAAAGTCTGCCACAAGATGTGTTGTACAAATGACTAATAATCCCTGATACGAAAAAGTATTTAATAAAGCTATAAATACATATATTATTTTTCTAAATGACAATCTTACTATCACATATACAGACACATATGTAAAAATATATAGTTAAAGATATTGATTTTATACAATTTTTCAAATGTTGCTGTAATTTTATATTGTATTAAATATAGTGAAAGTACAAATTATGAAAGTACAAATACGAATTGTTTATATAACATTAATTACATACACACATACATTAAAATAAATACAAACTTCCAAGTTTCACACCTTTGTGTCTTAATGATTTATATTCGAAAACTAACAACACGCATTAGGTATTTAGAAATCGTATCTTAGAAACAAAAAGTTTTTACACCTTCAGCTCACCAGTCTTTTTGCTTTCTTTTTGCTCTTAGGGCTCTTTTTTAACTTTAGCATATCTCTTTTTTGTGTATAAATTTATTATATTTAATGTATTACAAAAATATTTGTTTTCCTTTAATAATATAAATGCTGAACTCTTCTTTTAAACCAATTATATATGCAATTACGTGATACAAACATTTCATTTAGCAGCTATAAAGTATATATCATCGAATTTCAAATTACAAATATAAAGAAACCTATCATTTGAGTTCACTGTCAATTTTCATCGGTGAATTTTCTCTAATGGTACTTAATTTATCTACTAGAGTCTGCATGTTACCACACCTCTTATACTTAATCTTGGATCCGAAGACCTTCCGTACTTTTGCATGTCTCTTTTTCAATTTAGAAGCTGTGACTTCTCTTGAGAACATTAACATTCTCTTAAATCTTTTGGTACTTATATTGATCAGACTATCATCATCCACATTATCGCTCTCTTCGTATATTGTTTCAAGAGCATTTGCTTTCCTCTTTATATTTTTATCCAAGTAATAATCCTGGATGATTTCTTCATCAGTCTTAGAGGATATTCTTTGTTTTGGTTTGAGACTACATCTTACAGATTAAAATATAAGATATATTCTCTCAGAACATAAGAAAAAATATACGTATATTTTCATAATTTTGTCGGTTACCTTCGATTGCGGATTGTGATAGAAAGATCTCTAGGCTTTCTTTTTCTAAGAACTCTTTTAGAATCTGTAGATAGAGAGTTAGTCTCTATGGTGAGAGTTTCTAAATTAGCTGTCATTGCAGGTATAGCAACATTGTCTGAACAATCCATGGAGATTCTGAAAAATAGACTTTCTTGAAATTGCCTTTACAAAAAATTTTCAGTAAAAAAAATCCTAAAATTATTAAGATTTTCAGTAAAGAGAAATGCTATAGTGCTCATAAAATAAATTAGCTCCAAATTTTTGGGTTGAGCAGAAAATTACTAGAACAAAAACAGAATTTTAAAAAGTTAAAGACTTTATGTGAAAAAAATAAAGCTTTCAGAAAAAAGACTTGTATATTATCTTAAATATCTCATGTACTTACGCATTTTCTGTTTGTCCCTCGTCCATCTGAAGTTATAACAATGTTATGCAAATTCTTCGAAAGAGAAAAACGGCAAAGTTTTTAGAAAGAAACGTTCTCTTGCGAATAATACACAGTTTTCCTCGCTTCTTATTGGGACAATGTAGCAACTTTCGTAAACATGTACATTTTAAAACAAAAATCACACAACCAAGGAGATATCGTAGGAAACGCTAATGTAATTCAAATGTAAAATGAGTAAGAGTATACAATGTGTAGAAACATTATCTGTACATACATATACAAAAAATATACAAAATGCTTTTTAAATACCCTGCAATATATACACGTATATGTGAGGAAAGAAAATATCAATATTCTAATGTTCTATCATGAACAGGTGGCGCCGTTTTCTTTGCTTTTGTTTTTTTTTCTTTTCTATCTTCCTTTCTGTTATCATAGCTTCTGCAGATAGAACGCGACCTGCGTGACAAGAAACTGGGTTTGCCAATCAGCTATTTACTCTTATAGTAAAGCAATGTATTGATTGGCTATCGCTTCTATATAGTCGCGCATGCATATGCGAATGACATGTGTCTCAAGGTGCGGTCACATAAAATCGGAGCGAAATCGCTCGTTTATTTGATTGGTTGATCTCCTACCATACTTTTTTCAGTTTTTTGAGACTCCATGTGATCGTACCCTAAGTTGATAAATGTCAAATCACAGTTATGTATAATATATACGTATTATAAACTGACATTTTACATGTTGACATAACAGACTTTCTAAATAATAAGTATAATTTCGTTAAGATTTAAGTTTGTATACTAAAGTATCACTCAAACAAATTACAAAAACAGTTTGACAGTATGGAGGTATGTGTTTACATATATACATTTAATGTTTACACTTTTTACATACAACAATGTGACAATATGTAAATAGATGAATATCTACAATTATAATTCAATTTATTTATTTTATTATTGAGCAAATTCTTCAAAATCAGACACTTGTCAAATAACGAAACTATTTTTAATAAACAAAAGACAATAATGTGAAAAAATAAAAGTTTATATCAAAAATGATCTCTTTCCAGGCTGATGTTCGTGAAGATGAAGAGCAAACTGCCAAATTTCAAGAAATTATTGACTTGCTTATTGCAGCAGGTTATTTCAGGACACGAATAAAAGGCCTGTCAAATTTTGATAAGGTTTGCTGAATGTAAATCTTAATTTTTAACTTTGACTCTCACATATAATTATATATTAACATTAATGTTTTTAAGTATAGGTCATTGGTGGCATGACATGGTGTATAGAATCATGCAACTTTGATGTAGATGTGGATTTGCTCTTTCAAGAGAATCTCACAATTGGTCAAAAGATGTATGTCTCATGTATCACATTATATGCAATATGAGCAAATGTTTTTTCACGTGAGGGAAAAACCTAATATGTTTTATAAACTGTTGTAGTTCTCTGACAGAAAAAATTGTGGCCATGCTTCCAAAAATGAACTGTCCCTATCGCATAGAACCACATCAAATACAAGGTTTAGACTGCATTCATATATTCCCAGTTATACAATGGTTGGTTAAACGTTCTATGGAGATGCGGCAGGAAATGGCAGGATTTGTAAGATCCTTTGCGCTGAATCAATTTCACAAGAAACATTTCTTCACTGAAGATGATGAAGTCAGAGAAACAGGCAATAAGAACGTCATTCGAAATTTATGTTTGATCAAGGTGCAATGTATTTGTATACAAATACATGGAAGCAACGCATGATAAAATTGCATGGAAAGACTTTAGATTTTTCTTATTATAGAAAGCCTACGAACCACGGCGTTTGTTCAAGCAAAAAGAAGGTTTTGTAAAAGATGAATCAAGCAGATTTATCAGCACAGTATTGGAGTATGAAGCACCTTTTGATACTGTTAAAAATACATCTGCGACATTGACAGAATCCAAAGACACTGCTTCAAAACACGAGTCAAATACCGAAACCATTGAAAAGGTATGAACTATAAAAAAATTTATGTGATCAGATTTGTACAATATTACAAAGATTTACATAAGCATTTAATATCTTTATAGGATAATACCGAACAAATTACCGCCTCTTTATCTGTCATAGAAGATAATTCAGTGAGTTTTCAATTTTCGGAAAAGTTTACTATTATTCTTATCTTCTTTTATTTACCTAATAATTTTTTCTCTATTTTAGGGACGTTTAAGCATAAATACAGTTGGAAGCATTGTTGGTATACAAGCGCAAGAAATTGCCAAAGTAGCGGAAAAATACGCAGCCATGTCCGCTTCTGCAGAAGAGGTATGTATCATTTTCGCAAAAACCAACAGTTTTATCTTTCTGAGTGATTAATTTAGACAATTAATTTATATAAGACAAATATGACAACTGTACACTTTCATTTATCTTATGTAGAACAGTGGCACAACAGACTCATCGCGCACTTTAATTGCATTACAAAAACAAAGAACAACGTTACAGTCTAGGATCCGCAAGTTAACAAAAGAAAGAGACAATTTGTCAGATAAGCTCACAGAGATATCGGACAAAATAAAAGATCATCGCACAAGAAGAGAATCTATCGAGCGCTCGTTCAGAAAGATTCAGGAAATCGGAATCAACGATAACGACAGGTACAATCTCAATTTACTAGATATGAAATGATATTCTTTATATTAGTCATATGGAAAAAATAAGATATGTCATTCAAAAATTTATAGCATTTTCAAACGATTGGAAGAACTTCTCTCAGTACACGATGGGCTGAAAGAGCAAGAACATAATTTCCGTGAGCACTGCAAATCGGACTTAAATCTTCTTCGAGATATGTTACAAGAGATCGAAGACGGTGCTCCGGTAGAAGAAGAGGATCGCGTAAAGGAATATGAGGAGCAAAAAGAAGCTGTAACACGAGTTCGATTACAACTGGCTAAAAAGAACAGAACTATCGCTACGTTAACCAGACAGTTGGACGATGTCCCAGGACGGTCCGAACTGACACAATATCAACGACGCTTTATGGAACTCTATAATCAAGGTTGATTAAGCTTTTCCTAATGTCAACAAACATGAATTTATCATACCTATTTCAAAAACAAATTTTTTTCAATACGCATATGTTATTACAGTTTCGGCCAAGCACAAAGAAACTAAGCAATATTATACGCTGTATAATACCCTCGATGATACAAAGCTGTATTTAAGTAAAGAATTGTCATTGTTAAATTCTATTCAGGATAATTATAACGAGTAAGTATTATAAATGTTAACTTTATATGTACATATTGACATATAATAATATACATTTTGATGGATTTTGCTAGTGCTATGGCATCGGCAAGTGGCAAGGAGCAATTCCTAAAACAATTCGAAACAATTGTAGCAGGAGTGAAACGTAACAAGGCAATGGTACGTAATATGTGAAACACAATATGTTTTCGCGCGCGTTATTTAACAAATTAATATTGAAAGACTGATAAAGTTTAACGAATCGATTAACTTTCAATTTAAGGTGGAAAAACGATGCGCAGATGAGAAGAATCGTCGAGACGCTCTTAGTCGTCAACTCGTCACTCTTGTCGAACAGCAACGTAAATATGTTGCGGCGGTCAGACAGCTCACCATTGAATGTCGGAGAAATGAAGCTTTATTGGCTCAACTTCGCGGTCCATAATTTTTCAATTCTATCAGTTTTGCAGGTGGAAACTAAGAACATATACTATACAACAGTCAAAATATAAAAATTAAATATTGTTCGATTGAGTTTTTTATTTCAAAGACCTGTTAATATTTATAGTTAAATCTTTTTCTGCTATAGTGAAGTCTTCGACTGTATATCCGTAGACTGCTAGTCCTCAGGTTCTTGTTTCAAAACAAAAGTAACAGTTTTTTATATCAATAGATAATTTATATAATGAAATCTGTTTAATTTGCCACAAAAGAAGACTTAGAACTCATTAATTATTTGATTTTATCAAAAGTAAGTTTATATGAGAATCATAATTAATCAACTTAATTGTAATTTTTAGTTTATTATATATACCACTTAGGCGACGAAGGCGCTGGTAATTCTCCATTACATAGGAAAGCATCGTGAAGATGAAAAAAATGGAAATACCTGTAAAAATTCTCAATTAGATTTTGACTTCGTCCCAACAAATCATTTTTATCTAAAGAATAAAATCAAATCAAATTTGTTAAGTAATATTATTTCTCCAAGTCAGAATATTCGAAAATTTAATACGAGTACATGCACCCAAAGTGCAGCTGCAAGTTGCTACAAGAGTAAAAAAGACAAACTGTATCCTCTTCTCTCTGAAATCACTCCCCCAATCCTTAATACATATAAAGCGTTCATGCTGTTACCTGTCATATTGGAATGTCAATTCTGTACATATGATACGTGTATGTAATGTGGAGCAAGGAACGAATACAAAATAAGATGACGTTACACTCATTTATCTTTTACATGACTGTATTAAACACGAAATCTCGATATTCTTAAAGTTGTATCACTAAACTATACATGAATTGAGTGATGGCACCTATGAAAGATAAGTGGATTAGACGTTTTATAATTACTGAAACCACACGGCACAAGAAAGGCTTTACAATTTACAAAGTTACATCAGTGGTACGGTATACCAGTTCTAAGAAATTGTTTAGAAATTGTTTTTATCTCGCAGAAGTGTGTTCAGTTCTTTTTACTTGATCTATTACAGGTGTTTCTGAAGTTCTCTCATCAGCAAGTGTCAAAAGTGTCTGTGTGGAAGCGTTACAATGACTTCAAGAGGCTTCATTCAGAACTAAGCAATTTGCACAAACGTTTAGGAATCAAAGAGAGTTTCCCGATTTTTCCCAAGTCAAAATATTTCGGCAGATTTGAGGCCGAAGTTATAGAGGAACGGAAAAAATACGCTCTTAAGTTTTTGGAATTTGTTGGACGTTATTCATACTTATATTCAAGTGATATTTTTATAAGATTCTTTGAAACTAGTCATGCGGATAATTATATCAGTGATTGCGCGCAATCCCTAAGTTCCGACACGTCGGAAGACGATCGTATCATTGTTTTGAATGATTCTGTACTTACAAATGATGTCGCAGCACAAAGTACTTCTCACACATCGTGTTTGTCTAAAACAAATCACAACGCTTCAGGTTCTACTTTATCAAATATCTGTGGAAAAACTGCCTTAGTATCTTCTCAGAAGAAAAATGAATCTCACAGCATTACTACTGCTAATATACAGAATGTAAACGTTAAAAAAAGGGAAGATCAAAGCTGCGAAAGTTTTGATCACAAGAGTGACACAGCAATGCTAAGTAACGTGTCCGGGTTTGACAACTTGAACAATAATATTAGCAATCATTTAACAGTAAATTCCATAATATCAAATGAAAAAACAAATCTCTCACAAACACAGCCTAAAGTTACACAGTATCTTGTGATAGCAGCTGCTCATATAAGCGCAGCCTTCCAACACGAATCTCTAATGGAGTACAGGGAAGCATTCACACAGTACAAACTGGGAATATGGTGTCTTATGAATGGCGTGCAGTCCGATACGGATAGTACAAGAGTACTGACTATAAAAGATAAGATATCGAAGTACATAGCACGCACCGAACAATTATACAACAGGCATTTAGATAATAGTATTTCAATAATAAACAAACCCGTGTCAGAGCTTCAGTATTACAAAATACTCAAAATAATTAAGTCAGTGATGCTTGTGACAGATATGCGTACAAATTGTAACAGGATAATAAAGGTATTAGTACAGATGCAATGATAAAATTGTTATAGTAGAAATAAAATATACAAAAAAATGTTTTCAAAACCTATTAAGTACAATATAATAGAGGTAAGGTGAGAAATTTTTAACACAATGATTCTGATGATTCTAGACTGTAGAAAAATCTCTATATGGATGTAACATAAATACTTATATATTATGTGAGCAGATACCACATATGGTTCATTTGTATGCATATATTGAAACAGATACAACTGTTTTTTTGATTCTGCAATATGCAAGGTATAAATATAACTTACATATGCACATGTATACACGTGTACATGTATTTCTTGTGTTTTAGTTGCGGAAGACTATGGGATTTCATACAACTCCATTATAAAGTATACGACAATTCGCGTATTAATGCAATATCGGATTACGTGTGTGTAAATGAAGTACATGTCAATGGAAAGCTCGACAGTAACGATAATATTGACGATATAAGTAAAATCGACAAAGTTGTAGAAGATAACAACCAGCGAGGAAAAGATCAACATTCGACGGATAGCGAAATTCATACGGAAGTTCCTACGACACAACTGTTGGAAAAATCGCAAAAGTTGTTGCAATCTGTTAATGCAACATTAAAAAAAAGCAATTTCATCGCAAATCGATTAAACGAATTCAAAGAGTTGGAAAATTCTGGGAACATTTCTACACGAAATATCCCGACCGATGATACGGTCCATTTAAGCGACAAATCTGAAAATACATCCGATAAAACGTGTTCTTCAGATGTTAGCATATCGTGTGATATTAACGAAACACAATATTCGTCTAAAGAGTCTATTGCAGATGAAGAACAAGAGCTTTGGCAAATACCTGAGGCTGTGATTCGTTCATGGGCAGCTGAAATTCTCTTAGCTCTAGAGGCGCTTCATCAACAGGATGTTCTAATCCGCGACTTCAGACCCGATAATATTCTTCTCGATGATACGGGTCACATACGGCTCACTTATATCGTACCGCAACACAATGTAGAACTGTCGAAGTTAACATATCCATACTCGTCTCCCGAACTGATGATGTTCCCGACCGTTCCAGTCACATCTGCTACGGATATCTGGAGTTTTGGAGTAATTCTGTACGAACTACTTACTGGCATTGTATGTATATAAAATACTTCCCACTTTCTTGATAAGTGCAATGTAAGAGTAACAATTTTAATATAACAGTAAAACTTTGTTTCACAGGCATTTGACACAAAACATCCGGGAGTATTTCATTCACATTCCACCATTAGCATTCCCAGGAAGCTAACGGAAAGTGCGAAGTCTTTGTTATGTGGTGTATGTTTATACTTTGTAACAAATAAAAAATTTCCATAAACGTTCGTTAATTAATTAACTATATTGTTGCAGATGCTGAAATATCATCCAAATGAGCGTTTGACAATAGATGAGATAAAGCGCCATCAGTTTTTTACAGAAGTCGATTGGTCCAGCAAGATCGGTTCTCAAACATAGTTATTAGATGATACTTATCACATGATGATACTCAAATACTTATTAGATGATATCGCATAATTGTTAACAAAGTTGCAGAGGCATTTTTTTTTATTACTATGTAATAAGAATATAAGTTTAAGTTATACAAGAAAAAACAAAGAAAAGACATATCTTGACGTGAGATGCGTTATCGTATATTGTATTATAAAAATAGAATGTTTCTTCAGTGCAATTGTTTGGATCTCATTTCTTTTCAGATCTACTTATTGTTGACATGCCATCAATAAATCTAGTTGTAAATAAAACGTTGGCATTGTTAAACATACCGTCCTTTAATGAAACAACAATGAATTGCGAATGTTTGAAATGTCTCTTCAACATTATACCTATATTTTCTGTGTGCGAAAGATCTAAAGCAGCGTCTACTTCGTCCAGAATATAAAGCGGCGCTGGTTTGTACAGTAACATAGCTAAAACTAACGACAAGGCAACCAAGGATCTCTGACCTCCGGATAATTCTCCCAACGACTCTTTCCACAAACCTGAAAATCCGACCTTCACTTCTAAACCAGTTGTGATTGTTTCGTTTTCTGGTGGTTGTAACTTGGCCTCGGCTCCTGGCAGTAAGGTACTAAATATCGAACCAAAGTCTTTGTTGACCTAACAAATTAAAAATTTATATATTTACAAATTTGTTAGATTGTATGTGTTTGTATAGAAGAATTAATTGTGTAACATAATCTGTTGCATATATCAATAGCGTTTAAATATTATTGATGAAAGAAGAGATATAATGATTATGAAGATCATAATTATATATATCTCAATAAGAAATACCTGTTCCCAAGCTTTAATCAAAGTCTCCTTCTTCTGTTTATCCAAGTGTTTAATTGTTTCGAGAATTTTGTTTTTATCATTTTCGACTATTCTTTTCTTTTTTAACGTATCGTTATATTGTTCTTCCTCCTTGTCAAGAAGATTGATCGACCGCGTATTGATATTACGACGTGACTTTTCGCGTACTCCTTCCATATATTGTATTTTTTGTTCCAATTCGTCTGGTTTGTTAATTTCGAAATCATATATACCATCTAAAACATATGCCACATATATAACACATTTCTTTGTGTTTACATAGGAATATTTACGTAAATAAAAATTTACTACAATACTAGTATCTGTTTAAATACCTTTCTTTCCGAAATAAGCTTTTTCTTGTTCAATCCAATCGTACTTTTTTCTAAGCTCCGTAACTTTACGCCTGCAAGTCTCTGCGCATTTTTTGATGTCATTAATTTCGTGATTCAACTTTATAATATCGAGTTGCAGTTCCTTGTTCTGCTTAATAATGTCTTCTTTTCTCGCAATCAAATTTTGCATATCTTTGTTTTGCTGATTTATGATATGTTTTTGCTCCTTGATGCTGCCCTGCAGCTCTTGAACTTTGATCTTTACTTGTTCCAATTCTTCTTGAAGAGTTTTTCCTTTGTTTTCAAACGTGTTAATTTCCTCTTCCGCTTGGCGCAATTGCTCGTTACCGCCTTCAATAGTCTTTCGTAATTCTACTATCTCTAACTCGAGTGTTTCCGATTCTTGTTCCCTCTTTTGCCATTCCTTGCGACTTTGTTCCGCTTTCTTTTTTAAAACACTTAAATAGTTCTCGGCGTCCTTCAATTGTTTTTCACGAACGTTTTCTGCATCGTTTAACTTAGCTTCTATAACTTTTGCACGTTTCGCACTGTCGTTTTCCAACTTCTTCGCTGCAGTCATTTTTTGTGCGAGTTCTTCAATAGACGCAGATAAAGAATCCACCTAAAATAAGTAGATAAGGTAAGAATAGAGATACTCATAAAAAAACAAAATGCACATTTGAGATTTGCAAATTCATAAAATGCACATGTACCTCTTCCTTGATCTTGTGATGACTGGTTTGTTCTAGTCTCTGCCGGATTGTACCAATTTCATAAGTTAACAAGTCATGTTTTTGTTTTAACAACGCATACTTTTCCGCAATTTTTGTAATATTAGTTAATTTAGTCTCTACGTCTTTTAGGAGACGTTCCTTTTCATTCAGTTCGTTCTGAACTTCTTTAAATTCTTCTAATTTCAACAGAATCGATCCAGTTTTCGACGGAGCACCGCCGGACAATGTACCAGCTGGATCAAAGAGATCGCCTTCCAAAGTAACGCATTTCTTCATAATTTTTTCATGGAATGCTATTTTCTTGGCGGTTTCCATATCTTTGCATACGAATATCTGGCCGAACACCCAGGTCATTGCTGGAGTAACTTCTTTTGGAAAATCTATGAGAGACAGAGCAGGCTGAACATTTTCCTTCCCAACCAGTTTTTCTGCCAGAGCGATTGTCTGTTGATCCATAAATCTACCAGACACTCGATTAAGCGGGATAATTGTAACTCGTTGTTGCAACTGTCCATGTTGAAGAAGTTTTTTACTTGTAGTCTCCGTGTCTACTACTACATTATAAAGCTATAAAACATATAAGTTATATTAAAATAAATTATTATAAGGATAAAAGAAACTTGTATAAACCTTAAAAAAATAAAGTTTTACTCTGTGTAAAAATCATGCAAGAAAAAATTTATTACTTTTCCTCCTGCAGCAATTTCCAAGGCGTATGCAGCTTTTTTATCCTTTACATTCATCAATTTGCAAACAATGCCTTTTACAGATTTCGCATTAAAATTAGATTCCGGATTTCGATACTCGAATCTTGTTTGAGGATATCTTGATTCAAACTGATCCACTTTCTCACGTAGTTGTCTTATTTCCGCAATCAAGTTACTTCTTTGCGTGGTTAAGTCTTGCGAAAGTCCGTCCTTATAATTCAATTTTTGCAAGTCATTTTCCAAATTTTTCAATTCCTTCTCTTTTGTTTCCAAACCCACATTACATTTCTGATACTCGCTCGCTGTATTTTGCATTTCTTTTTGTTTCTTACTTAATTGTTGTCTGTTGTGATTTAATGTCATTTCGCATTGTTTAAGTTCAGTTTGTGCCTGCGTCATACTTTGTTTTGCATGTATCAGTTGCTGTTCCAACGTTGCGTTTTCACCATCTTCACTTTCCAGCAGTCCCGAGCTGATTTTCTGGTATTTTTCTTGCGCCTCAAGTACTGCTTCGCTATCTTTTTTATCCATCTCTTTTAACTTCTGAAAAAGTCCTCCGACTTTCTCCAATTCTTTTTCCTTCAATACAAGCGCATTCTTATCGTCAGCTATGTTGTTTTTTATTTGTTCAATTGTTTTCTTTGTGCTTTTAATGTTCTCCTTATTACTGTTCACTTCAGCCGACAATTTAAACTGTTTTTTCTCCGATTCTTGCAATTTTTGCTCTAAAGATTCTAATATGCCACCTTTTTCCTTAGGAAAGAAAAATTCTTTAAATATGCTTTTTTCGAGACAAGATATTATTGTAATATTTAATTACCAAGCTGGAGAAAAAAGATTGCATTCCTATTGTTAGATATTCTACATAGCCAAACTTTAAAGTTATTCATAAAGCTTAGAAAGAAAAAAGCAAAAAGAAATAGAAACATTTAATCATACTGCTTCTTTTTTCTTCAATAACGCGTCGTATTTCTGATCTATGTCCTTAATTTCTTCTTCACCAGCAGCTATGTTCCTTAAGTTTGTATCTATTTTGTTTTGTACTATCGTGACGTCCTCTTCAGTTTTCTGACTATTTTGTAAAGCTGTGACATACTTCCATGCAAGATAAATTCTTTTGCAATGTTCCAACTCTCTTTCTAAACGTTGAAATTCTACATATTGTGCTCTTTCTTCTTTCAATTTGTTCAACTTGGGACCAATCTCTTCTTTTAAAATCTAAAACACAAAATATATATAATTAAAAAAACATCTCTCTCATAAGTACATAAATCAATATCAAACTACTTACATCATTAATCTCTCTTAATTTGCTATCCTTTTTTTCTATAGTTGTCAGCGCAGATTGTTTCTTCTTTTCATACATTTTTGTTCCTGCTGCTTCTTCAAGCATAGACAAAATTTCTTGAGGCTTCATATTCAATACTTTAGTTATTCTACCTTGCATGATTAAAAAGTGTGGATTATTTACATTCAATTGCACTGAACAAAACAAGTCTTGTACACGTTTATTTGGCACATTTCTCCCATTAATCATGTATTTGTTAGAACCACCAATTATAACTTGTCTTGTTATTATAATCTCATCATACTCTTCATAACCCATAGGAGATGAATTTTTATCAGAATTGTCAAACAATATTGTAACACTAGCTTTCTTTATGCCTGCCTGACCTGATTTGTATACTAAATCCTGTAAGGAGGTAGCACGCACCTAAAATTTCAAAAATTATATCTTAAGTTTCAGATTATTTGGAATAATTTGCAATAAAATATACTACTCAATATATTTTATAGGTTTTATAACTATATATCTGTACCATCAGCAATCAATCAGTATATATACTTATGAAATTGTTACAATGCAAGAGAAAAATAATATCCAACAACAAGTAATGATATACAAAAACAAGATTATGTCTAGATTGAGTTAACAAATAATGAAAATAAACAAAGAATAAAGAATGTGTATGTGTATACACAACTTGCCTGTCCAAGATTTGTAATACCCAAAACAAAACATATTGCGTCTAAGATATTTGATTTTCCACTACCGTTGAATCCAGTGATCGCGTTAAATTCTTTGTCGAAACCGTTTATTTCGATTCTTTTACCATAGGACTTGAATCCTTCGAGTATCATTGACTTTATATACATGATAAGTGACAAATATTTGTATTGTTTTCGCGCCTAAAAGACTCGTTCTACGCGCATCGTGCACACACTACAAAATTTAAATTCTGCAAACTGACAACTTGCAGAAAGCCAACTTAAGCGAATTGTTGTAGTAGGTTTACCAACTTTGGTAACGTCAACTGAGCTTCGGTGATTGGTCAATTAAGGCTGATTGCACATGATAAGATTTTAGTTGAAACCAATCAGAGATCAGAATTCTCGCTAACGAAAGATAAGTTTTAGCAGAGAGAAATCTGAGAGCGGCCAGGCCCATAAGAGTTTTTACGATCGCTCTTCCGGCCCGTAAGCTAGCGCATGTCCATGGGTGGTGCACATTGGCAACTACGTAACGATGTCAACGAGCGACTTGTCGATACGTACACTATGTTCACGCGTAGACATGGTTTTATTCCGTGCTATGTGCTGTGGACATGGTTCTATTTCGTGCTATGTACACGTCGGTATACAAGT
>QVNZ01014088.1:0-14543 GCA_014825645.1 Pseudomyrmex dendroicus
CTCTCTTATGAGTCAAGTGCCAACACTCGTGTTAAACTTCATGCGGAGGAGAGATATGTCCTGAGTATATTGCATCCACTTGTTCGAAAACTTCGACGTTGTTCGACGTGTAAAACTGCTTTAAAACAGAAAAAAAAACATAATCTTGACATATCTCTCATTATATTGCACATATTTTGATGATTAAATATTTGTGTGATGATTTTTAAAAGTGGAATATCGTAAAACGACCATGTACGGCATCAAATTGCGCTTTCGGTGAATGTTTAAAATATTATAAAAAATTTGGGCGACTGCGTTATCTCAAACAGCTTGTGTGAACAAAAAGAGAAGAAGAAAGAAGCGGATGAAAAATATAGCAGGGGCAGAATTTCGGTCGGAAGGGGTTTGCTCTAAAATAATAAACTCGTTGACGAGATAAGGGAAGAGAGACTAGATCAGAGCGAACACACTGACGAGGTTTACGCTATCCGTAACGATCTCTTTTACTTGACACAATACAGTAATTAGAGCAAAATGAGAGATCTCATGCAGATTTACTAAATAGATATGTTTATTTATTCTCATTCTCAGAGTCGCAATTTCTTACTTACGTTATTCTCTGCCAATAGTGCCAATTTATATTCGATTCCGCGCTCTTTCCAGCGAATCTGGTACAATTCTGGTACAACGGACTCCGAATTACATCGAGCGTGTCTATTCAAAGAAATTATAATAATTGTTTTTTTTTTTATGTGTGCTTCAAACTATAAATAATTTTCAGTAAAAGAAAGAACACACTTACTTGTAAGATGCGTATTTCTGTGCGCGCGATTCTGATAATCAGAGAGATGTGTAAGTACAGTTGCGAACCCAGTTGCGTCAATTTTATTATCGGCCATGAAAAAAAACGAATGCGCGCGGGGGGCTACGTACAGTGAGAGAACCGATGAGAGACTTTGGTCCGCCGCGTCCTCTTTACCGAAGAATAGGAACTAAAACATAAGTTAAGATATATAGTGACAAGAGAATAAAGACGTAGAACAAAAAAACGGTCGCGTGGCCGTTCTACAAATATCTAGTTAATAATCAAAAGTCACTAGCCACCGAAGGCTCTCTCGTGTCAACACGCGCCAACACGCGATCGAGCGCGTTATTAAAAGAATGTATGAACGCAGCATCATGATAGATAAAATCGCAATCGATTAATTGCGCGGAGTTAATTGCGCAATTTGTTCGGGCGAACGTTTGTTTCTTCAACAAGTCGCACGGTTTTTCGCAAAAAAGCGGACACGGTGCGCGGATCCGAGGTGTCGCCGATATCAGCGGAAGCTGGGATTTTATGGAGCCGCGCTAATGGCATCCCTGACAAATACATGATGGCCGTTGCCACTGAATATTGTAACGCGTACATGGTGGAAGTGTCGTGTAACTGAAGTTTATTATTTTCGGTGGAGTACCGTGGGTATCGTGCTCGCGTAGTGGCCCGCGCGCGCCGTTTACGTTACGCGTGGTGTGTGAAGCGACGGTGGGACGCGGTGCACGCGCCGAGAGAAATCAGGCGGGAGCGCGAAAATTCCCAGGAGGAAAACACGGGGTGGCAAAACCGCGTTCAGAGGTATATATTGACAATTTTTCGTCGCGACGCTACGCGCATTTTTGCGCGTCGGTCACGTAACACGCGCGTCGCGGCGCCGTCCGCCGGCGTTCCCGGTCGCTCAAATCGTCAAATTTTCGCCGGATGTTCGCGTTTTCTTTTGTTTACGCCTTGTCAGTCGTGCCTTTTGTTGTGTGCAACCGCGCGCCGCCAGTCCCCCGTAAGTGAGAGTGAGATGTGTGCGATATTCCCTTCGTGTACGCGTGTTGGTGACTTGTGTGTCACGTAGTGCTTGCACACACAGGCGCGTCAGTTATAACCTCAAAGTATGCTTCCAGCTGTCGAATTCTTATTCGAGGCGCCAATTGTTTCGCCAGAATCAAGAAATTGTTGTATACAAACCTACGGGAACGTTCGGCGTGTTGCGACGTTTGCACACTCGCGATAGGTTACGTCGTTCTCGTTCGTTCCTCGTATGTTTCCTTCACTTTGCGAGAGAGATTTTTGTGTAGCTTGGCAAATTTAATTTCTTATTTTCGTGGAAAATTACGTGAACACTTTTACGTAGGCTCTTAGATAGTTAAATAAGCAGTAAATCGAATAAGTCTCTGCTTCTTTTTTGCAGGATAAAAATTACAATCTGAATCTGTGCAGGAGATAGAAGTGTTGTAGAGAGAGAGAGAGAGCGTGTGTGACGAGGATAGAGAAGCACTTGTTAAAGAAAAATATTGTTTCGAAAAATGTCTTATGAGTAGACGTATAATGGTACAACGCTACACTTTACATATTCAATAAATATTTGAGAATGTCTGTGAGCTACTTTCTGGACTTGGGATAGCATGTAATGCGAGTAACATCTTGCTTATAAAGTGTGATATCTGACTGTCCTTTGTATTGAATATGCTGCCTTAAATATGGTGCGCAAACATAACATTGCTACATTTATAAATGGATACAATTCTACAACAAATGTACTTTAATTATAAGTCAAGATATATGCGCAATGAGATTGAAGAATTATTCTTTAATGGATAAAGTAGTTCAGAAAGGAACTACTTTCATTGTACAGCAATGTAATGTTTATGACAGTCAAGAATGGTCAATACTGAAGCAAGAGATTTAAAATAGAGCGAAGTTAATGATATATATACATGATCTTTAAGAAGCAAAGTTAGTATTACATATACACTTTGAAGAATTAAGACAGTGCTGAGCATCAGTGATATGAAATTATATGCATGACTGGGACGGGCAACGTAGGTCGTAGACGCGTTGAGTGGCGCAGAAACGCAAATACTGTTTACTGCATCACCTGTTAAACAACTTTGGTAAATAGAATGTGACAACATTTATATTTAATACACTATAATGAATTTAGTATATGGACTACTAAGTATTTTGTGATGTTTGCATGGTTCTGCAAATGATAAAAAACTACATAATTAAAAATATGGAACTACTTTTTAATTATAATTACATGTAACATAGCAAATTTTTTTTTTTTATTGGTCATCAAAATTTAAATATTTGCACAGATATTATAGATATAGATTTTCAGGTTTTACATATTATTTATGTTTTACAAATTCATGGTGTATGAATGAGACACTCTAATTTTAACAGGAAACAACAAAATAAGCTGAAAGGTGGCTAGAGGCTGCCCAGAGTAAAGAGGTGCTGCGTGGGCATGCAGCAGCCTCAGTCACGCCCTCTTCTTGGGGACTCAGTATCCTCTACAACTTCCCCCGATGCACGTCGTAATAATCCAGTTGCTGTTTTGACCCAACAACAAGTAAAACTTTATAAAACTGCATAAATTTTTTTTTTTTTTTTTTTTTTTTTTTCTGTCATGTTTTCTATGTTTTGTGCTTTGTATATGTACATTATTTCTTCAGGATTTATTTTAAAGTGTGATTGTATACCAAACAGATGTTATATACGAAATTTAAAACAGTCTTTATTGATGTCACTGTTTAATATTAACAAATCTTACTATAGTTACAGCAATTACAACAGCTACACGCCCAGAATACAAGTGGTCAGTCACTAACATTTGCTTTGCAACAGACATCAAACAATGTAAGTCACTTTTTATACTTATTACTAGGGGAGAAAATGTACATTTGAAAGGTTACTTCAATGTCACTTGTTTTTACAGCCACAGGAGCAAGGGAATGGATCGACGACTGGAAATCACATAGTCTACGTAAACCAGTTGAATCAATTGAATCAAAGTACCATAAATCCTTCGGGGACTGGTATGGGCCTACCCCCGGCCACCCCCACTTTTGGGGTGGGCCTTAATATGGGATTGCCACTATCACTATTTAATACCAATCTTACGTCTCTTACTTCCAATGTTATTACCACGTCAAATCCTCTGCTCAATCTGGGCTTGTCAAACATAAACACAGGGCTGACCACAATAAACCCTGGCTTGAATCACTTAAATGCTATCAATTCCAATCTTACGTCCAATATTGGTTCAAACAACAGTCTGACCAATTTGGGCCAAGATTTGAATAGCATAAATACGGGAGTAAATACTGGAATAAACCGGATCAATACCATAAATTCTACAAACATTAATTCTGGACTATCTGGAGTAAACACCGGATTGACTGGCGTAAATCCAAATTTAACAAGCCTAAATTCGTCAAGCGTGAATCAGAATTTAACTACGCTGAATACCAATTTAACTGCCGCGAACACTGGCGTATCTGGTTTACCTGCTATCAATCCGAATACAAATTTGACTACAACCAGCATAAATTCTGGTGTAAATCAAGCCACTCTTAATCGAGCGGCAACTGGTCTGACATCGACCAGTTTGAATTCGAGTAGTGCGCAATTTCCATTCCAAACGATACAGAGCATTCAGAGTATCGCACCGCACATTGTTGGATCATCAAACATTGCACATGTACCAAATTCAGCTATATCGCAGCATCCTATTTCAAACATTTCGACGATCTCACAAATTTCTAATTCTGGGACTCTTACGAGTTCCAGCATATTCACAAGCACCTCCAGCGAACCGATCCACACAACCGCTGCAAATGTGAATCACGCTTCAAACGTGAATCTCACCACGAATATACCGCACCTTGGTACAATGCACTCTAATATGTCTAATATATCGACGTCAACAAATGCGCAACACATACCTGGATCCAATGAACCGACTATGCCACTGAGTCATATTTCTTCTTTAATTAGTTCCTCCCAAGCGACTGGATTTCAACAACAGCGACAGTATTCGCAGGGGATAAACCCCGGTTTAAGTACGTCGGTAACACTGACGGGCACAACGCAACCGTCGAATGTGGTCAGTACTATGAATACTGTTAAATCTATGCAAACTATTCAGAACCAGAACATTAGCTCGCCGGGCAGTCCGTTCTCGATGCCCCTGAAAAGTCCAGCATCTAATATAGCACCACCAACACCAAGCCCTAGCCCTAATCGGCTTTTGCGTAGAAGTCCAGCGTCAAATTCAATACAATCAAATCGAAACAGTCCAAGTCCGGTCGGCACGTCAACCGCCAACAGTAATTTTAACATACAAATGCAAAGTCCTATGCAGAGTCCGATGAGTGTTAGCCAAATTCAAAGCCCCGTACTTAGTCCGTATCCGCCTGCGAAAAGTCCTCATCTATTAAGCGGAAATAACTCACTCAACAATAGAAGCCCGGCAGGAGGTAGTCCTGGTCCACCTGTGGTAAGTCTCGTAATAAAATTGAACATGTTCATTATTTCATCTTGATGTTCCTTTTGTTTTTAATAGATTCATCGATTCTACTAATATCAAATTTTATTTCATATTCTATTTTCCTGTAATGTTAGTAAGATGTTATCATGCATTATTCTTTTGCCCAAACAAAACGCTGTAGACAAAATATTTATTTTTGTGTAATATTATCTGTATTTTTTCTTTTGTGTAATATTATATGTATTTTTTCTTTTTTTGTACGTGCATAATAAATATATCATTCTTTTGCTTATTTAAACATAGAGCTCTAAAATCCAATACTTTATCTTAAAGTATTATTTCTCTTTATTCATTTTTTTATTTTCTCATCACCCAGGTTAGGCCTAATACACCCCTACTTCAACAAGGGATGCAAGTTGTACAAATAATTGGTACGCCGCAGGGTTATCAGTCCACTCCAACTCAGCTGGTCACTAGAACCCATCTGATTGGAAATCAACAAATCCAAATTGCAGCTAAGCCGGCCAAACAACCACCGCAAATTTTGCCAAAACCACCAACTCAACAAGTCACTCCTCCTCAACAAAAGCCACAACGTGCTACCGCTACCACGATTACAAACCAGGTACAATCTCTGTTCTACTATAGATGTAGAAGCTAAGATGTTCTACCATTACTTTTCTTATTTAGTAGTTGTTTTTTAAACACACAGCATATAATAAAGATGTGCATGTTAAATTGAAAATGTACGCGTTTCTTTAAAGGTGTCACAACAAACTCAGCCGCAACTAGTTCTCACTGGACCACAACCGAGTCCCACCACAGCAACGATGATACCAACGGCGCAGGGTTTGCTATTGAATCAGGTTGTTATTATATATTCAGTATTTGCATCATGATTATGTCTGTCACGCTTGCATGTTCCATTTGTAAAAATTGCATAAAGATACACATATCAGGCTATATAATATGAGATACTTTGATATGATGTGCTTACTATAACCGCTTATGCATTTCTATTATCACAAGAAAGTTGCTTCATGCTTCATATATTTGTCACATTTGGTATGTAGGTGTTGCCGTCAACTGGACCTGTTATTGTACAACAACAACCGGGAGGCGTTCAGCTTATATTAAGGACGCCGGCAAATGCCCAGCAACAAACGCATACCGCACAGGTGATGGTTTCATCCATTTATTCATGCTCACATTCCCACACGTTTCACATTCATAAAAATATCATTGCTTATCGAATTTTCAAATATTTAAACGACTATGCACTTTTTTGGCAATAGATGTTTAAAAAAATTAATTCTGTTATAAAAATTATTTACATACAAGTAAAAAACTATCGCTCAAATATCTGAGGACAAATACTGTCTTATGATATTCAGTCGATCTTTTTATAACTGTATGTTTATAAAAAAATTACAGTAAAAGAATAACTCGCGCGTATATTTTACTTCATTTATAGTACAAAAACCGAAAATGTCGAGTTCTGTTGTAAGATTATTTCAAAGATAAAAAAAAAGAGAAAGATAAAGAGAAAGTAATAATTCTAAAAGAGAACGCAAGTGATATTGTCGATTGATATGAGAAATTAACTAAATATTTGATTTTTGATTACAGTTGACGCAACAACAGTTAGTGAGAGTTGTAACGGCGCAAGGCATGCAATTGCAAGGAATTACGCCTACGTTTTTTGCTGTACCTAATGGATTCGCTTCAACTGCTTCTCCAGTGATAAGGCATACTCCATCTAGTCCTGCACCAGGTAAGCTTATCTTTGTATAGCAATGCCGTAGTAAAGTGACATTGTCACATTTGTAGTCTGTTATCGCTTTGGTAATATTTCTGAATTACACATGAAATACTCGCAGATTATAAAGCATAGAGAAAGAGAGGACATACTCATTAATATTTAAAAAACACTTTATATTTTCAATATTATACATAAGCATTTTATATTATAGACATTACAGGTTCCGATGTTAAATTTTTGTTAAATGTTTAAATTTTATAGCTAATTCAGGAACCGGAAATTCCATCGTAATTCAGAATGCTATGGTACAAAGTCCTCAGTCGCAAATTACCCAAGTCACATCTGGCAACTCGACTGGTAGTAGTTCGTGTACGCAAACTGTTCCGGAGCAGAATCTGTTGCCCCCTCCTAAAAAGAAAGCGAAGAAGAAGAAGAAATCCAAACGGAAAGATGATGAACCGCCGAAATTAGATCTTGCCAGTATTATGAAAATATCGGGTATAGGAGATGACGATGATATTTTTGATACCGAATTGCCAACTGATACCGAGGTTCCTTGTCAAGTACAACAAAGCAGCGAAGCCAATCCCGGACAAACGTTGAGCCAACTTCCGTCGCAAGGAACAACCCCTGTCACTTCAGCTCAGAGTCTAATTCAACAAGTACCTGCAACAAATACAACGAACACTCAAGCTTCTGCGTCACAAACGTTCAACAGCCAGCTTGTTGCCCAACTTCAAATGCCTGTGCAGAATATGATATCGGGACACTTACGATTAGCAGTTGGAGAGGATGGTAAAGTTGTTTTACATCACACTCCGGAACCTAATCAACCCGAAATCGATAAAGCGACTGCTGAAGCTTTGATACGATCTCTGACTCAAGGTGGACAAAATTCGCAGCTTATCTCGCAACTATTTGGTCAAGTGCAAACAACATCGCAAAATACACCACAAAACCCACCACAAAATACACCACAAAGTACAATCGCTCAAGATACAGCCCAACAGCAGCGACAAACCACAGTTCAAAGACAAAGATACGTCAAATCAACTAATAGAAATCAGGTCTCCACTAACACTGTAAGTTCCACATGCTCTCAAAATGTTATCTGCACCACTAGTCCGCATCAAGGACAGATATGTACGAAGCCGATTAATCAGCAGAAGAGCACGAATATTGTTCCTCAAGAGACCAACGCGTTGCCAAGTATCTGTGTCCAAACCAGCACCGGATCCTTGCAGTCTCTGGAGATACAAACGTCGAAGAACATCCATGTACAAAATTTGATGCAAACCAAAGGCATTCAATCATCAGATCCTACTCTGTTACAAATGAGCGGTAACGCGTCTATGAATGTGGTATCAACAAAATCCTCGCCTAATACATTTGGTATCCAGGGTCCTCGAATGCCTAATGTGAGCCAAGCAAGTTCTAATTCCAACATTTCTCTACAAAAGTCTAGTCAAGTACGACTTGCGAACGCTTGTATAGCTACGAACATACGGCAAAGTGTAGGAAAGCAACCACAGCGACAACCGCAACAACAACACGGCGTTCACGTACAGAAATCACTGTCTGGTACAATAGAACAAAGCGGGCATACAGCTAAGATCAATCAAAGTCTTCAGCAAACAAATCATCAAGAGACATTAACGTTGCAACAAGAGTCACCATTATTTCAACATAATCAGCAGATTACTGCACAGACTGTGCAAACTCAAAATGTACAGCAAATATTTGAACAAAATTTACAAAGCTCTAATATTCATAATACCATGAACATATTGCAACAACAAAGTTCTTGTAACACAATGCAACAACACGATACCATGAATGTTTTGCAACATTCAAGTATTCAGCAGAACACAATTAATGTGTTGCAACAGAATACGGCAGGCAATGTTCAGAATATAGAGCAAAATTTGCATTCGGCCATTAAAGATACCCATACGCAGCAAAACGTTATGACTAGTTTGCAACAGCAAAATACGTCTGCCGTTTTACATAATGCGAGTGTTCAACAAAACGTAAACGTGCAACAAAACGTGAACGTTCAGCAACAGAAAATATTGACAGCAAACACCTTCTCCTCGGTTAATGCGCATCATGTAGAGTCTCAGAATTCGTCTAACGTTGTGCATCAATTAATTAACACGCAACAAAACAATCAAAATCAGAACATCGTAATTACGGCTACTCCTGCTGCTGCTCCCGCTGCTACCCAACAAAACGAATCTCAAAAGGTAGAATCCCAAGGTGCAAATATATTAAATTCGGCTGCAAACAACATAGTGAATAACGCACCGAAAATCACACCTGAAATTTTAAATGCGTTGAGAAACTTGAATCCTAACGATCAGCTCTTAATCGCGAATGCGAACGGACAGATGCAGGTGATCAGTCAGCAATTCTTTCAACAATTTTTGGCTGGGCAATTAAACGCAACGACGAATCAGACACAACAACAAAATCAAAATCAGACGCAGAAAATAGTAATTGGTGAGCCGGACTCGAACAATCAGAACTTACAAGGCGTTCAGATTAATACACCGACAAGCCAAATAATCGTCAACAGTTCTGGCGGAGCTCCAACAATTCAAAATAATATTCAAAACATTGTGGTACAAGCCGCGCCGTCTCAGATGCCGCAACATATACAGATTCAAAATTCTAGTTTCCCTAGTCAGTTTATTGACAATCTGAATCAACAGCAAATTAGAAACTTAGGTAATAATAATCAACCAAAGAAAACGAAAGTCGTGAAGAAGACGAAAGTTGTTGTTACTGCTCAGAGCATCATCAACTCACAGGTATGTAAATACTAAGTTATATAAATACACGTTATCATATATATCTTTTAATCTGTTTTCTCTCGTGTCACTTTTTAACTCACTAAACTTCATTGAAGTATTATATTCTACCCAGTTTCAAAAATGTTTTAAAGATGTGGACTCTTCTTTATAGAAATACTGAATATTATGTCTTTTCTATTCCAGGCAACAAAAACAGTAACTGTTACTCGACCGACAATGGTCACGGCAAATGTGACTAATATACAGAAAGTTGACAATCTTAATAAAACAATTACGACGGTGTCTCAGAGTACAAATCCTTCTAAGAGCGAACCGACTCACATTATCGTCAATGGTCCTTTGGTCACCTCGAGTACCGGCACCCACGTGACACTACCATCAAACGGTCAGATGGTACAAAGAGTACCAGTAAAACGTATAACGCTTCCCGTTCAAAAGCATCAAATGATGACCAGCATTCAGGCACAAATCGAAGCTATTATGTCTCGAAAGTCTACCACGCCAAATGATCAGACAGCATTAACGAAGTTACAGCAAGAACGAGCAAAAATAATAGCTGCTGGGAAAGTCATCGATTTAAATTCCATCAATAGCGTAAGTAAAAATTATAAAATAGATCGATATAATTAAAAATTATAATAATGATATGTTAGAAAAGAAAAACAAGAAAAAGATGTACAAAATTTTACACGCTGAATGAATTTGTCTTATACAGGCTACTGAAACAGTGGGTGTAAATGTGGTTTCGACAGTTACGTCAAATATACAAAATTCATTCAAGTGTCAGACATCAGCGGCACAAACCCAAACTCCGACTTCCGTTCCGGTTATGCCAGCAACATCTCAAAATCTAAATCCATCTACATCCATAGCAGTGCCGAGTAATTCGAATAACACTTATATTACTCACGTCTCGGTGAGTGGAATATTTATAAAGATATTAATTTTTATTTCCTTATTTATGTGAAGCGACTGATTGTCGAGTATCGTAACATAACATTGTTACAGGTGCCACAAAGTGTGCAAGGACAACAGCCAGCTGTATCGAATACTGCGACACAGAGTATGCATCAGACGCATACCAAGCAGCACAAATTTTATCAGAACCACGGGAATCAGATGTTGAATCCGTCCTCCGCAAACATACAGATATTCTCACCACCAATTTCTTCCACAGCAACTTCGCAACTGCAAAACAACTCACAACAAGTTCAAACACAACAAACAAGCATGCAACAATCCACGCAATGTCAAACAGATCCATTGGATATTAAATCAAGTATACAAACACCCAGTCCCACCAAGCAACAAGAATTATCGTCTCCTATCCAAGTTCAAGTTCAAGGAAATTCTCCCACCGGACAAGTAATGTCACCTAGAATGGTGGGTAAGGGGACGCAGAGGATTCAGAGTCCTGTAAATACTAGCGCAGGTGCAACAAAGCAACTCGTCAGTCCCAATAGCAGTCCGTTAGTAAGCCCGAGACAGGGCATAAAGAGACGTGCCACTAGTCCAGTTTGTAGACAATCGAATCGCAGCGATGCGTACGTATTTTGAATACAAATCACTATAAAAAATATTGTCTTTGAAGAGTTTATTAAGCATTGATGTATTTAATTGTATAATTTATTCTTTTGCAGATTTGAACAACGGCTGAAAATGGATCAAAATGGTGCCATCAATCCAGATATGAAAACACCATTCACGAGCAAACGTGATGCCTGCAAACGTTTGTTAAGTTATCATTGTCTAAATGAACAAGTACTCAGTGTCAAGGATTTGGCGAAAGCTGACGAAATATTCGAGGAGACATCCAAACATCTGTTGAGCAAGTTCAGTGCTATGATGAATAAATACACGTACCTTCTTCTAATGGACAGTATGGTATGAAAACTCGTTAAATTCACTTTTTATCATTTTTTTCTCTTTATTGAAATAAATCAAGAAAATAATAACGTTAATACTATTATATAATATCTTTAAAATTAAATTATAGCGCGAGGTAAGGACTTCAGAATTGATGATGATAGATAGAACCTTTGTGGCTGAAGAACAAAGTATTCTCAACAAGTTACGAGAGCAGGAAGCTAAAGTGAACGGTAATTATATATAGAAAAATAGCCTTTTTGTAGAATTACATCATATATACATAAAAAAAATATTAAATAAAGAACTAAGTTAATTTTTAATATGTTACAAATAAAATTGCAGAAGAGTTTAACAAAGAGGAGAAACCGTTGGTGCCAAAAATTGAACCTGGTCTTATGGAAGAAGGCAAACCAACTTTGCCAACACCACCACTGGCAAACGTGTCTGTGAAACGCGAACTGGAGGATGACTTCCCGAATGACGAAATGGAATGTAAACCAGTGATGAAAACTACAAGTAGTACCAGCGGCGATTACGACGAGTGGATGGAAATCCAAAAGGAACTAGGTGTATATCCATCTACTACGGACGCTTTAAAATGTAAAAATGGCAATAACGATAATAACAGTGGTGGTAATAGTGCGTGTAGTGTTACGGCTATCACAAGGCCGTCGAAGATAGAAAGAACACGAGCGAACGGTGAGTGTCTTCGTACGAATGTTGCGAGTACATGCGTACCCGGTGTCTCGAACGCGATTATAAAGGACGATTGCGAGCAAAACATAGCTCCGCCTTTCGATAGGCGATGGTGTAGCGCCATGGATCTCGAACGAGATTTATTAGAGGATACCGATAGCTTGGACGGCTTGGCCTTGCATTCGCAAGCGCAATGCCCAAGTAGTAGTGTTCATGTAACAAATAGCAGCGACAGCGGAACTGCCGGCAACGAGCACGAACATGAAATCAATGCACAAGTGCAGTCCGCCATTGACAGCATTCTGAATCTTAAAAATTGTCCTACGAATACGTTGTCCGGCAGTAGTAACAGCAGTACATCATCGCAGTCTGGAAATTCGAAGGACACTGCATTGGACCAAGCAGTCCGCAGCATCTTAGGCTCGTGACCCTCCTTTAGCAAAGTATGTTAAGAAGTAAAAATTGAAAATAGGGTATATCAAAGCAAATTATGCATTTTAAGAAATTAGAAGAACTGTGTAAGTTTTTTGTAATTTTTGAGAAATATGAATACCCATCATACAAACTTGTTTCCTTTAATATCGCATGTGCGAAAATTTGTTTTTTGATACTGCATAACTTGATAACAACTAAATTATTTGTGTAAATCTCTTAAATAACATTTTGTGTTTGTATAAATCATATATGCATACATGTATGATCTTTATTTATGTATTGTTCAGTGAAAGCTCGATTGACGCAACACACACAGAAAATTCCGACTTGTCAAAGATTCTTTTTTTTTTCGCAATATGGCAATAATTATTCATAATATATAAAAAAAAAAAAGAAACACCATGTATACTTTCCATTAGTCTAGCTGTATTAAAGCCACTGCATAAATCTAATTCTAGCAGCTGTACATGTGAATAGGATAGATAGATAACTCGCGCACAGATTTTACAATATGCCGCAACTTTGTAATGTAATTTTGTAAAAAGTAATTATTTAAAGCAAACACTTATTCCACTCTTTATCTATAGTACTTGTAGAATGATCCATATTGATACTTAACAAAAAAAAAATCAACGGGAAGGTAACCACTGTACATACGTTTTTAAGGTATATTATTAATATTATTATATTATGACTTATTTGTATTTTATTGTTATTGAGAGATTTATTCTCGGAATTATTACTATTACTGTATTATTAATGACATCATTGTACGAGGAAAATGAATGGGCATATATGATACAGGATAGAATGTATTAGCAGATCAATAGACACTAATAGCACCAATAAGAGACTGAGATATATTAAAAAAAATCATGGAAAAAAGTATTTACGGAAGTGTCTGTCGTTGGTGGTACAACCAGGAAAGATAATTTTTTTATGCGAAGAGCAAAATGAAAATTTAAAACCTGAATTGGGGAAGTTACAATGTTAGGTGACATTGTTTTATGACATGTTTTAGAACGTTCTGTATTCTCAAACATAAAACCATGGGAAACATATTAAATAAAAATATTTTAATCTAAGGTTTTTTAATTATTCTTTTGTGTAGATTTTTGTCCTCTTCCCAAATTGTATGGTTGTACCGCCAAATGCAATAGATCGCTAAATACGAAAGAAAAAAAACGAAAGAATCATCTTTTGTATTATTTTGAATTTTTGTTTATCATGCGTATATATATACAGTCTCTCAAAATATTACGACGCAAAATCAAAGAACAGGCAATTTCTAAATAGTGTATAATGTTTTATGACCTTATTAGCATCACACATACGGACTTACAGTAGATATGTGAGTTGAGCGTGTTGGAGAGTTCATATGTGGAAAAAGGATAATCACATAATATATGTGTGTGTATATATATATATATATGTGTGTATATATATATACACATATATATATATATATTATTGGAAATTTTAAGATGATATAATTTTTTCTCTCTTTCTCTGTCTGTCTCTCGGCATTGATCAGCAATGTAGATACATTCCTGTACCAATGTATGAATTTTATCCTTAATTTTATTATTGTACTGCGTGCATGAAAACCATTTGAATGATTAAGCAGTAGGACTCCGTTCTACAATTTTAATGACAGAATTGTGTATTGTTCCTTCT